>JAIPRM010008964.1:0-15306 GCA_025469315.1 Stegophylla sp. TES_Ste_2020
CAACTTTTTGAAACAGGATTTTCCTCTAGATGGTACTTTAAAGAGGTCAATTCTTCAATTTTTTTTTTTTGGAAAAACTACCCAAAATTTGACAAAAACGACTCGGAAACCATAATTTTTTGATCCGAACTATATGAAAATTTAAACATAGATAGAAAATAGATAGATTTTGGCACAAGAAAATTTTGAAAATGTGAAAAAAAAATTTTGGACATTTTTCTAACATATTTTTTTTTTTTTTTTTTGATATTATTAACTTCTTTCGTTCAGAATCGTCTTATTGAAGAAATGATTCAAAAGTACCAACAACTAGAAGCAAATCTGGTTTCAAAAAAATACTGATCGAGACTTTTGGACAAGTAGATCCATGCGAAAAATTGTATACAGAAAACAATAAAATAAATAAACATCATTGTAAAACATCATTAGCTTCTTCGCTTTGTTCAGAATCTGAAAATTCTAGAAAATGACGTATTAGACACAATTATTTAACTGTACAAATACCCACACAAAGTAGATCAAAATATTATATCTAAATTTTTGTTTTAAATAATATTGATTAATTAATGATTTTATGGTACATTTATTAATACAATTACCTAACGTGAACTTTGATATCATATTATATTTTCCAACCCCCTCCACCCAAATTTGAAAATTCTAAATACGCATAATAGGCTATCAAGTAGTAGTATAACGTAGGACATAATATTATCCAAAAGTCCAAAAGTCGGAACGAAGGAAACTCGAGAACGTCGACTTAATAGTCGTGTGTACCTAAAAGTCAGTTTTTTTTTTCAAATTTCAATACTTTTCCATATAACGAGTGCTGTCGAACACACCCGTTATTGTATGTGTACAGCAGATTAGTAAATGTCTATATTCAAGAGATTTCGCGTATTTACCTCAATAATAATAATAATAATAATAGGTTTATGCGAAGGGTTTTCGATCTATTCTCAGACTACCCCTTAAATGATTAGAATTTTCCGTATAATAATAATACTATATATACACAGTACACAACGGTACAATACTCGGTGACTCTGACCGCGAGCGCGAAGCCCGATGAAATATCGTCTATTGTTATTGAAACGGAATTCGAAATGAATTTCAGATATCAGAATTAAACATTAATATTGGGTTGCAGTACGTGATTTTTTTGAAGTTCCGGTAGTTTCGGAAATAATTCGATTACATCATTCGTTCGAACGTTCATCTCATCACAAAGTCGAATAATATTTACGACCGTTTTCATCTCAATTCAACGTCAAATACAGAACAGAGATGTTCTGCTCATCATCGTTTTAAATTGTACAAGAAAAAAAATTTTAATTTATGCATTACCATAGTTTTCAAAAATTTGAAATTCTAAGAAAAAATTCAAAATAGCCCATTTTGTAAATTTAATTTTTAGAAAAATATTGGTGCTCGAGTCTTTAATAAACGTTAAACCTTTCATTTTCTACAATTTTTTTAAGCATGTGAATAATTATTTAATAATATTGTTAAATAAGCCAAATTGACGTCATAACATCACCATTATTATGACATATTTGACCGAATTTTTAAATTATTCTCAAAATTAAAAAAAAAAAATCTTATTAATTATTCTAGATTTTAACACCAATATATATATTTTTTTTAATCAGGTTTACAAATCGGCTGTTTTGAATTTTTTCGACGACTGTAGTATAAAATTTTAAATTTCAAAAAATTATTAATAGAACATAAATTATTACATTTAATAAAATCGTACTGGGACTGTGTATATAATATATTTGAAAAATTTCTAGAATATTTGTAATTAATTTTTTTTTAAAGATTTTTATTTATTGGAAATATTGTACGAATTAATTTTTTTTCCTACCATAATTTAAAACCATAGTTCTCGTTTTTTTGAGCGATTATTCGCACACTTATTTTAGGTATTCTAACACAGAAGTCCTAATGCACGACTGTTCTATGACTCTATGTTTTATAAAACACAGTATTTTGTGGGCCGACTTACTTAAAATTACGCTACGCAGTAGTCCATGTTTCCACTGTCGAAGAAAACTCGTGTTCTATGCTTAAATCACTCCGTGTGTGTCGTCACCGAACGACGTTCTCTATCGAAATCTATACACACACACACTTACCGTGCACGACAGGCGGCGTATGAGAATAAATATAGGTGCACACGTGACGTGATCGCGCACATATACTTGTTTTTCCGTTGGCAATTCCGTATATATATATATATATATATAAATATACGAAGGGAGACAATATCGAACATTTGTCGCAGCTAGGCGGCACACAGACGCGGCAAATTTTTATCGCCGCCACCCCCGTGCTGAGAACGTGGCAACAGCACGTTTGGACTGGCGAAGAGATAATATTTCGGACGCGTATACATTTTTATATATTTATTTATTTATTTTTTTGTTTTATTTCTCTCTCTCTCTCTCTCTTCAGAACGCACACACAATAATATACGTATTATATACTATACCTACAGCCGACATTCACGGCCGTTTGTCTTTGGCTCACATACAACATATTATTATAATATAATACCATTATTGTTTTATTATAACCCCGAGAACGTATGCATTTTTTTTATTTTTTCGAGACGACGCCAACGACCGCGGGAAATTCGACAGTTGCAGCCGCCCGCCGGCGTACAACCCCGCCACTGTGCGATTTTTAATCGTTTTCGCCTCGCCTGACCAAACCGGGGTTGGCCATCTTTCATAGAGCCATCGTTCTACTTTTTCAAATATTTTAATCGGTATTTGTTTCAAATCCGTCATATTTTTTTTTACGTTTATTGACATTTCTATGTAATATTTACATTTAAAAAAAAGTATAGACGAAAAAGACATACGTTCACACGCCACGGAGGTTTTCCGCACTTCGAGTTGAACGAAGGAAGTTAATTTTATTGAGAAACATGATATTCGTCATTTTCGACACACCCACCAAGAATATCTGACCTGAAGAGTGAAGAATACCCGTGGCGCGAAGTATGTCCGGCTTTCTTATCCATACTTTATTTTACATTACTTTACTTTACTTTACTTTTTTTTTTTTTTATCTGATAAATAAATAAAATGAAAACAGATGTTTGAGAAAAAAGTGTTAGAAAAATATCCAAAAAATTTTTTTCATATTTTCAAAATGTATCTCATATTATGTTCCATCTATGTTTAAATTTACATAAACTTTGTATCAAAAAATTATGGTTTCCGAGTTTTTTGTCAAATTTTGGAAAGTTTTTCAAAAATAATAATAATAAACATTATTGTAAAAGCACTAGATTAATTCACTCCACATTAATTTTAAAAAAAAAAAATAATGGGTTAAACGATGACTGTGTACATTTTACTGACAAGCAGGAACTATGTTACATTTAGAACATGGCGTTATAGGATGCAAATTATTATTATACATATACAATCGTGCGCATTAGATGTTTAACGAATAATTAATATGAGTGAGTGGCAGGAACAATAGTAATAATCAATTCCACAATGATAATCATAGATTTGCTCGGAGGACGTGATGGTTAACGTAATAAAAATTCGGTGTCGAGTTTCATAATTTTATATTTGCAAATATATATATATATATTAATTCTGAACGAATATTATACAGTAGCATTTATGATCACGAAAGTAGTTATAAAAAAAGTGAACATAACAAATTGTTATACGGTTTCAGTGCTGTTATAATAATGGGTTGTATATGTTTCGAAAATTTACTTTCTGCAAGTTTTTGATGTTAAAAAGTGATGTTAGTTTCCTTACGCGCGTCGCTTTTTCGTAACAGCTTTATTATTTTATGAGCACGAAATTCGTAATTAAATTCCGTACCACTTTATAAGTGGCTCGTATCCCATAAGACGTTCCAAAAATAACTAATATAACGATATAAATTGTTAATTTGAGCGTTGTACAACAAAAACAAGTGATTGCGAAGAATTTTGGAAATTCTGGAAATATCGTATCTTTTATATTGGAACGATATATACATATATATATATAGGTGACTATAGATGAGGATACCTTAAAAATATATTTTTATAGGTTTTCATTGAAATCCGATCGATATGTTGTTTTAACTTTGATCAAACGATATCCGAATAAGCGCGACTTACAATAATATTATTTTCAAAGCATATCTCATCGTATTATGCTTTTCCTTTTAAATAATAATATTATGTAAACATTAATAAAATATTTTGACAATTTCGTGTGGTTGCCACGAGAAACGTTTGAATTAAAGACAACTGTTGCACAGAGTATACTTATGTATGTTATGAAAAACAACGCCATAAAATTATAATTTTAGATTCACACTGTCACTGCAAAAGACTAAATAGAGCTAAAAAAAAAAAAAAAAAAAAAAAACGAACAAATTTAATTTTAACATGGTAGAAAGATCACAACAGTTACCGGTACTTGAATATATTAGAGCAAAAATTATAGAGAAGGAATAATAGTTATAGCGTTTAAGAAAACTTTAAACTTTTGCGATGTTGTTCCTTGGTATACAATAGAAACGACTTGGCCCCAAAGCTAATTAGAAAAGCGTCTTTCTGTATACTTAAGGTCGTATTAAAATTATTGGTATGCGTTGGCAATACTGGATCACCGAGAGTGGTTTTAATGTTATCAAATGATTTTTGCTCGCTAAACGTAAAACTAAGGGGTGTTTTTCGGTAAAATAAGGAGTGATCTTGTCGAAGTTAATGGTAAAAATTTCATACCCAAAAAAACACCGTTAGTCATTTTTTAATGGAAATAGGAGAAATCGAATTACTTAGTGGACTGAAATATAATTTTGAGTCTAAATAATCGAATAGTGTAATTATTTGGGATTTTTCCCATATTATTGTCTGATTAAATTTAAATTTAGATAAAGTTTGGATAAAAAAAAAGAAGAAAAGTTTTAAAGGCGTCAAATTTTTTAAAGTGGCTGAACAAGCAGCATTTCTATAAACTAAAACTTGTACATGGAAGAAAAAATAAACGTCACTGTAAAAACACCAACTTCTTCGCTCAACTCAGAATCTAAAATACGTATATAAAAATGTAATAAAATTAAATTGGGTAACTGATTTATAGAAAACATTATGTATAAAGTACATGTGCTCGTTAAATGTACTATACATCCAGTGAACAACAGTGATATGTATTCTAAATTCAAATAGTTAAACGTCAGATTATAACGAGACTCGTGAGACACGAAAGGGGGGGAGGGATTTATAATTATGCGCGAGCCAATTTAATCTTCAAAATCGGTTAAGTTTTAGAAAAGTTATTACAAACCTATAATGCTTACAATGCAGAACTTCGTCTACCGTACAAATTGTGACAATACTGAAGACGGCTTTTTAATTAATTAAAGTTATTTTCACGCGGAGCGTACATTCATTTTACACGGTCTCGAGACTTGAAACCATATTATCATGTTTCTCACGTCGAGTGAATTATGACGGCATTTTAATAAATCTATCCTTTTGCGTTCTACTCACGCATGTCGGTGGAAAACCAATTTGGATAAAGTCCACGAGACCTTATGACAATATAATATGTATTCAGTGTTTGAACGATAATATCAGATCTATCAAAACCGATAATAAATTATAACGTATAAATTAATAGTACTATGTTATAGAAATAAGATGAAATCATGAACTTACTAGTCCATGTGTTATGTAGTCGTTTAATCGATTAATTGGACACAATAATATTATATTCATCATCATTAATCACTAATTACATATTATAATTTTTAAGAACCGTAGAGCTCTTATAAGTTACAACATTGCCACACTTTACGGTTTAAAATAATATATGTAATTAAACGAATTTAATTAACCAAAGAGCTTTTTTCCTCTGTTACAGGATTTTTCTGAACTCTATCCCCTAAATCCATTTTTTTTTAAATTTTGACTGAATTACTAAAATTGTTTTTATAAGTATCTAGTTTTTGGCTAATACCCGGTGGTTTTCCGCAGTGCCAAATAGAATAGATATTTTTTACCAAAATACAGACAAAGCTAACACGAGTTTTCCTAATATTGAAAATTGAGTCAAATTATACATTAACTGTTTTCACTTAGAATTTTTAAAGATGCTCTGAAGTAGAAACCTATTGCCTCCTTTAAATTCAACCACTGTACGCGTCTGCGAATAAGAATTTCACGTCTCCAATATTATAGTCTTATGGCCCCATGTATATAAGCGTCCGTTTAATAGTGTTCCAAGAACGCGCACGTCAATCAAATCTCATTCGCGGAAAATGTAATACACTTTATGTTGCATGATATGAACTTTCGTGTATTCGAGAACATTGCGGTTTTTTAACATTTAAAGGCGACTCGTGTGTGCTGAAGAACGCCAACGCGTTTAAACGACGCGAGTCAGTGACACGACGCGTACATTGACGTGCTTTAAATAAGTAAATAATAATTTGAGTGCCTACCTAATATAATCGTGTAAAACGTTATGTAAATATTCATCCCCTCCCCCCCCCAAAAAAAAAAAAAAAACAATTCAACCGTTGATCGTTTAAATTATAATTGCAATACAATATGTTCAATTCATATTCAGTGTGTACCTATTATTAAAATATGAATTTTTCTTTAAACTTTAAACTAAAAATTCAGGACGTACTTGGCACACGGGTATTCTTCGCCCGTCGGGTGATTTACTCGTGGTGAGTGTGTTAAATTTTAACGAAACGATAAATAATTTCTTCGTTTAAACGAATCTGAGCTGAGTTTCGGACTATTCAGACACAGCAATGATCGTTAGTTTAACAATTTAATAACAGGATAACCAATGCCCATATCATTATTCGAAAATTATCATATTGGTGATTTTTAAATAAGCTCTTCGGGAAACATATAAGATATACACGTACGCGGATTCAAACGATTTCGATTAAAACAAAAAAAAAAAAAAATAATCTTCATTTTAAAACCAATAGCTTTATCGCTCCACTCAGAATCTCGGAAGACCGGAATCGACTAGATCGAGGCCGTGTAATCGACTAGTAGGTACAGTAAATACTATTAAGATTCGTATATTTTTCTGTCCCCGGTTTTGCGAGCGCACATAACAATGACGTCTATACATCGTACAAAAAAACGACGGAGAAACATACATAATTTACGTATACAGGATATCCATCGGAGGGTGGGGAGGAGAATAAAATGCATTCGCGGCCCCGCACACGATAAGACGTCTTCGATACCTGCGCGCGAACTCAAAATCTCTTCTTGCCGTTCTCGACGTTTTCCAATCCACTTTGTTCGGGGGAGCACAGTCATTTTTCAATTTCGTCCTCTCACGACTTGTACATTTGGCTCGTGCATGTGTGTGTGTGTGTGTGTATGTACGGTTTTGCAAATAAATTAAATTATTGCCAATACGAGAATCGGATGTATATTAGGTATATATGTATGTGTGTGTGTGTGTGTGTGTATTAGAATTCGGTACAGCTCTTATTTCCGTTGGGGAAAAATCTCTGATCAACAATGAGACGGCGGCGGCGGCGGCGGCGACCATATTTGTAATGTTATATTTCAGAAAAAAAAAAAAAGTAACTGAATAGAGAAAGAGAGAGAGAGAAGAATAAAAATAACATATATATATATATATAAAATATAATACTATGTACATGGCGGAAATAAGTCGAAGCAAGAATACACACACACACACACACACACGAATATATGTTATATAATATGAAATATAGGACAAAGATATACACACACGCACGCGCGCAGATTCCTGCGATTCCCCGGAGGGTTTAAGACCGCGATCGGGGTGGTGGAGGGTGCCGCCGCCGCCGCCGCGGCCGATGACCAGGGTTTTAGCAAATCTGTCTGGTCGAATATCTCTACCTCGGGGGGTTGTACGCGTCGTCGTTGTCGTCGTCGTCGTAGCAGTCGCAGTCGGCCCCCGGACCGTCAAAAAGATACTGTTGCGCGGTGGAAAAGTACGACATGCCGGCGGGGGGGGGGACACGCAAACGGACGAGTATAGTAACGTCGCGCACTCACTCGTACGTATGTGTATGTGTGTGTGTGTGTGTGTGTGTGTGTGTTCATGTGCGTGTTCGTACGCGTAAGAGTGTGTGGGAGGTTCGTTATGTTTTCCCGAGCGACCGACCACCGGTCCGGACGCAATATATAAATTGCTCGGGGCACATGGGCTTTTCGGTTCGGTTTTCCCCAAAGACACCGTCGTCGTTTGCAGGTGAGGCGATGGCGTATAATGTTATGAATCACATAGTTTCGTATCGGTATGTATGACATAAATGTGCAGTGTTGTACCCATCGGTTTTTGTTGTCTTGAAAGCAAAATCCACGGAAACACACACACACACACACACACACACACACACTTAACCTAACCTACTTACCAGTGAGTTAATTAAACAGGTTTAATGAACATCATCGGATTTCTTGAATACAAGACAAATACAATTCGACTTTCGATCCGTCGTCGTGAGCGGAGTGCATCAATTGAACTCGAGTTTTTAGCCTATCATCGGCTTCCTGTTAATCTAAAATCATTTTGGCACCTCGTCTTCCCGCTACGTTGATTAATCTTCTTCCTCTCACACAGAAAATTAATCCCAAGCATCCTGTTAATTCAACATGACAATGCTTCGTCGCTTTCATTTTTTTTTTCTAACTATTGTTTGTTATTTAATTTACGACGCTTCGTCGATTAGGGGATTTTTGTATGGGCTCTCGTTTTATGCGCGTTTTTTTTTTTCGCGTGACGTGTGGTGAAAATAAACGTGCTATATTATCTTAATATGGAGTAGGAGCTTTTCCTTCCACGTGTCGACTGTGTAGTACACAGACTAAAAATAAATTTTGTCTTAACACTGAAATAACTATTCTCGTACAAGCTACATCTCCAGCTTAATATAATATAAAGTCAGAGAGATACTCAAAACCATCAGAGCAAGAAGATGGAATAGGATTGGTCACATATTGAGGCACGAAAATGAGCTATTATACAGAACAATAGAAGGGAAAATGGAAGGTAAAAGGGGCCAAGGACGTCCAAGGACTTCATTCATCAAACAAATGATTTCCCAGGCTAGACTATCAAGCTACGCAGAACTGAAGAGATTAGATGAGAAAAGGGAAGAGTGGAGAGCACATGTCCAACTGCAAAACCAACCCTAGGGGTTGAATACCAAAAGAGAAAACACCTCCAGCAATGTAATAAAATAAAATGGTAAAAATAATGTAACAAAATAAATATGAAAACCATAAATAAATTAATAAAAACAGATAAGTTTATCATTCACCAAATTATTTTTATAATTTTATAATATTATTCCACCCGTTTAAAATTTATACGATAATGGACTTGCGTCACAAAATTCACAGCTAATAACGTTTTACTTTGGTATCGTTTTCACGATTGAATACACACGGTCGGTGTGTACATATTTGGCAACACCATCGCTCGAGTTTATTAGAAAAACAATGGGCTGCGTCAAAATTATCCCAAAACTTCAAGCGATTTTATTTCGCCAGAAAATGTGGGAAAATTTGACGAGCAAAAAATACAAAAATTATTGGGGACACAATGGAGACTCGAAGGTTTGGGAAATTAGTTTGTGCGCGTTTTTTCTCCCCCTTGTATTTTACTATCACGATTATCCGTGTATTTATTCGAAAAAAAAACTTTTATTTTTACGTTTATGAGTACGGTTAGGTTAAAATGCACCCACCGTGACCCCGCCATGTGCTTTGACGGACTGTGGCAATTTCGAATTGGACAAAAAATAAATAAATTACCCATAATTAATCGTCACGATCGAAAAACATTTTCCGTAGCAATAAACTCTTTCGAAAAACACATGTTATTTGTTCAATACTTAAACGTAAATATAACCGATCACACGTTTTTCGTTTTCATTTGAGTGTAAAAAAATTTTTGATTCTGAACGGAGCCGAAGGAGCTCGTGAATTTACAATGATGTTTATTTATTTATTTCATTATTTTTTTCTCCTTCTGATTTTTTTGTACAGAAAAATATGTCTTCGTACCTACAGTAACTTTTCAGATAGGACATCACACATCTAAGTGGTATTTTATATTTTGAATTTTAAGGGAAATTTCACGTCATTTTCGAGCAAAAAAAATAAAATATAACCCGAAGTATTATTGTTTTTTACTATCATTGTTTGCAGAGATCGCGGGGAAATATTATCGTGATAATAATATGATTATTGTTATTGTTAAGTCATATACATGATGCGAAATTTCACGAATAATTCCCAATCGAATGACGCCGTGGCCCAAAAAAACGTTTCGGCGAAAACGATTGAAGCGTTTACAAGTGTTTACAAGTGAAATAAAAACAACGACGTACGAAGGCGGATCTGAAGCTTTTTCAAGAATGGAACGAACAGGGATATTAAATTTATGAGTGGCGTATTATTATAAGGTATAATGAGGTGAAGAGCTCATGCGATTTATTGGAACGATAATTATTATGAAAAAAAATGAATAAATACGGTACACATAATTATTTAATAAATTATAATAATACCATAATTTAATTTCAATCATATTTCTTACCACGTATAATCATTAATGTGAAATGAAAGCTATTGTAATTATTTAATATTTATTTTTTTCTCTTTGCGAACATATTAATCATATCATCGTCATAATATCTTTATGTATAACTATTTGAGTAAATAATTAAGCCGATCTCACGTCAATTACCCATCGGCGATTTTAATCATATGTTTTCAATTCAATGTATAATACAAAAGCAACATGTAATTAGCATTACAGGCTAAGGACCTTTTGAATGCATGACGAATATTTTTATATAATTTAATAATTTTTGACCTGTGCCAAAAAACTTAATATAAGCAATAATTATTCCAAAGCCACGCATTTTGTGATTTAAAACTCCGTACAATAATTATTGTTAAATATGTATATAATTTATATAAAAAACGTATCCAAAACTGCCCTAAAATATGCACAAAAAATTCTTTGGAATTTTCAAAAAAATTTAAGTAAACGCATTAAATTCTCGTAAAATATTTGATCGTATATAGATATGTATATTTTTAATTATTTGACTTGTGCAAAGTGTAGAAAAATTGCGTTCCACCGATGCAGTATAGTAATAAATATGTTTTAAAAAAAAAATTTTAAAAAAGGATGAACGTCTTCCCTCACCATAAACCCGCTGCTGGTCACGTATCGTTAGAATCACATATATATATTATGCTTAAACTAAGGCATGACAGTAACATTTGCATTCTCCTTGGTCGGAGAAATTTACAAATTGAAATAATTTCATTCGCACAAGAAACATTGAGAGAATAACGAATCATTTTATAATAACGGAAAAACTAAAGATGATAATTTGTACAGTGAAACTTCTATACCGGACACTGTCGTGTATATATGTACAATAACTATGTATAATAATTATTAAACGTAATAATATTATAAAATAAATATTTGTATTTCTTATTATCAACTTATGTTTGTTCGTCAATTTTATTGTTTAAAAACGTATGAAAAGGTAAACAAAAATCATTATAACGTAAAAACATCTTTCTATTGCCGAGGCGTTTGCCTGCTACAATATATAACATTGTGTTTGTTTAACGGAATCGAAAATACAACTAAATACGGATAAGGAAACAATAAAATAGAATAATATTTTCCGATATTATAACAATGCCATGAGACAATTATAAACTATAGTAGTAAAATAATTGCTAATAATAACAAAATTTATTCCAATGGTGTAGGCTTTTATCATATTTTGTTTCTCACAAATTTCCAAAAATCATAATGTCATATTTTCCCCGTATTTAATGGTTTTCTTATAGACAACAAGTGATGAAAATATTCCCATTCCCCGATATTTCGTCTGCTATTTGAAGGTGTTCATCCATGGGCACCCGTTGGGGGGTTAGGAGAGGGAAATGTCCCTCCCCTGGAAAATTTCAAAAATCATTTTGTTGTATTGTTCCCGAACTGAATAACAAAGTATATAATGAATAAACGATATTTTTCATTAGTATATAACTATTAGAGTTCAAATTCCTAAATATAAATTCAAAAAAGGAGGTGAAGAGAAATTATTAATTTTTAAAGGGAAAATATTCCATCGAATGTATGGTCCAATTGTTGAACAGGAAAAATGCTTAGTAAGAACGAACGAGAAAATCTACCAGCTATTTTAAAAGCTAAACACAAGAGAATTTATCAAAGCAAACAAATATATAATGGGCAGAGAAATAATAGTATGTGAAAAACTAGTACCCATAGGCAAAATCAACGGTGGTCATTCGAGACAAAAATGGATGGACATATTTATTAAAGCTAAGCTGGTACAAGTTGCACAATGAATGAAGCTAAAAAAATAATGAAAACAGGCAGAGGTGATGAGAAATAAAAAAAGCCGGACATACTTCGCACGATGGGTGTGCTTCGCACGACGGACGTATTAAATTTTAAAGAAACGATAAATCATTTCTTCAGTAAAACGATTCTGAACGAAGGAAATTAATAATATAAGAAAAAAAAATTTTTTCAAAAAATGTCCAAAATTTTTTTTTACATTTTCAAAATTTTCTTGCTCCAAAATCTTTTTTATAGGATTTTCTATCTATGTTTAAATTTTCATAAGATTCGGATCAAAAAATGATGGTTTCCTAGTCGTTTTTGTCAAATTTTGGGTAGTTTTTTCCAAAAAAAAAAAAAAAAATTGAAGAATTGAGAAATTCAAAAAATGACCTCTCTAAAGTACAATCTAGAGGCAAATCGGGTTTCAAAAAGTTATTGATCGAAACTTTTGGACAAGTATTTCCATACGAAAAGTTGTACACAGAAAAAATAAAAATAAACATCATTGTAAAAACACTAGTTTCTTCACTTCGTTCAGAATCTAAAATCAATTTTCATATTTTATACAAAGCACTACTCAGCACTGTTTTATATTCCTTAGGATACAATTATTCATAAAAATAATAAATAAATCAGTTAAAACCTTCTGAAAATGTTAACTTTAAACCGTTCGAATTCATTGAAAATTCTAATGCACCTTTATACTGTTAAAATAAACGGCAACTATTGAATTGGCTCCAGAAAAATGTATGTTTTAGGGCTGTGAATTTGTAGGAAAGTGCATTTTTTTTTTTTTTTTGGTGATTGTGAAACATAACTTAGTAAGTACATAATTTGAATTATGTAACAACGAATCCATATATGAAACTTTTATTTTGCATTTTTTGACGTTTTTAATTTTTTAGGTCATTCTTTTGCATTTTTAAGTCATATTTTCCTTTTTTAATTCATTTTCCGATATATTGAATTAAATTCCGTCAGTTAACATCTTTTGAAAATCTTTTTTTGTTTTACACAGGCTGTATATACGTCAAATTTAAAAAAAAATGTTTCAGGTGAATAGCATTATACAAAATTCAAATTCAACCAACAATTTCATTTCTTTTATTAAATAAACATATTTTTAAGCATGTAAAATTTAATCTACTAATTTAGTAATGTATATTATACTATAATATCTATATAAATATAAAAATCAAATTAAAAACTATTTTAAGTACATTTTATACCATAATTTTTGGCATTTTTTGCATTTTAAGTACATATTTCATTGCATTTTTTTTTTTTTGACATTTTTAATGTATTTTTTAAGGTTTTTTAGTGCATTCAATTCACAGCCCTAGTTAGAATATTTGTATTTCGTATAGTAGCGAAACATGATATTGTGTTAGAATTAAAAATAAAACTATACTTATCCGGTTATCCTGACTCGCCTTAATTGCCCCCCCCCCCATTAAATAACGTCTTGTTTATAATTAACAATAATTAATATTATAGCATTTTGGTAAACAAAATATTTTTTGGAAAAAAAGCGAGGAGTCTACGATATGGATAAGAGATGTTCTCGTAAACAATAATAATTGTCATTGAAATATCGAATTTATATCTTTTTAATGGTAATGATTAAGTCGATTTCAGAACATTTGAATTAATTATGTTTCGAAAAAATACTGCACGCCCGTGCCTACACACACACACGCGCGTATTTAACGGTTTATAAATATTATTACAGGGGTTGAAAATCGTTGGAATACTCTGGAAAAACGTCCCCTCTATTAATTAATTTAAATAAACGGTATTCCCATATTATTATGTATAATTAAAGTACTCGTTTTGCACTTGAATTTCAAAGTGATCGATAATATTGAAACGTCGATCGTGATTAACTACCACTATCATAATTAATATTACATTTTAATCGCATGCAACGAATCGTCAAAACAAAATAATAATTATAATATTATGTGTTTATGCGCGTTTAAGGTACTTAAAAATCATAACTCATACTTTACAATTAACACTGTGCATTTCCCATTCTTGAATAATTTATAAGTCGTTACCACGAGTTCACCAAATGTGAAACGCCAGAAAAACACCCGTTTCAGCTGCTATTATAAGTACACGTACCGAATACCGTTGCGCCAGCATTGTTATGCTCGTGTTATTCGTTATCGAGCAGACGCGATTCGTTTGTAATATAAACCGAAAACACGTCCGATTACGTACACGAATCGAATGTCTTATGAAACGTATACAAACGAAACGAAACAAAAATAAAATTGCGAGGTTGGATGTGTATTATTGAATATATTCCGGACGAAAATCGCAAGAACAAAAAGTAGTTGTTTTCTTCGATTTGAAAACGAAGATCGGATCATGAAATACATAGCTAGAACAATGATCGTTTTAGATGGTATTTAATTAGTTTTGTAAAAAACGAGCGATTTTCGATTTTGGATGCATCCGAATCGAGTCCCAAAACTGAAAAAACATACTAAGAAAACCTACTGTAAGAATATTATTGAGTTTCGTTTATAGGTGCTTCGTACGAAATGAATTCCCATCGAATAAAAACAACATTTTCCTTCTCATTCATATATTTTATTAACTACGGTGTATTAAAAAACACAGACTCAGGACTGTCTACACTTTTATTATCGTAAATGATTGAAAATCAGTGCATCAAATAAGAACATTTATTTTTTTTTTTATATTCTGAACGAAGTGAAGAAGCTAATGTTTTTACAATGATGTTTATTTTTCTTTTTTCTGTGTACAACTTTTCGTATGGAAATACTTGTCCAAAAGTTTCGATCGGTAACTTTTTGAAACCGGATTTGCCTCTAGATTGTACTTTAAAGAGGTCATTTTTTGAATTTCTCAATTTTTG
>JAIPRM010008965.1:0-15306 GCA_025469315.1 Stegophylla sp. TES_Ste_2020
GTCAGTGAGATCATATTAAAATTTCAAGTCTTAATATCAAAAATCAAAAATTTTATTGCATAAAAACTAACAAAAAATGAGATATTTCCGAAATTTTCAAAATGCCGCACTTAACTCAAAATTGATCAAATATTTTTGAAATTTTTATGACATATTCTCGTATATATTTTTAGTGGTTGGTGAAAATCTGTAATCAGTTGGTTTTTAAACTCACAAGAACCCGTGTAAATATCACTTAGAAACCAGTAGTAAGTGTCAAAAGTATCATGTTCCATTGGATCATGTGAGTTTTGTAACTAATAATCATATTACGCATCAGAAACATAAATAATTATTGTTGTTTCTGTTATATTTTGTGGTTGGTCTTCCCAGAGGATCAATCTGATGAACCAGAACTTTACTGTGAACAAGTACAAGAAGCCTTTACAGAAATTGTATAAATTTTTTAAAAATTTAATAATAATTTGATTCAATTATAAATAATATTTTATTTTACTTTACTATTATTTTTAGTGATTTGTCATTATTCTTACGTTTTGTAAATTTTAGTTTAAATTAAATACAATTAGAATGACTTCACTAATAAAAAAGACGCTTATAAATCTATATTACTTTAATTTATTATTATTTTTAATCAAATGCTATAATCAAAACTCACATGTTCCAAACTTCTAACTTAAAAAAAAGTATTCAAATGATGAAAATCATAATTTTTTATGAAACATTTGTGTTTTTCGACATACATTATACGACAATGGTATATTTTATGTGACGGTAACCTCACACTAGTTTTTGCCGTTTTCTGAAAAAAGTGATTTCTGGAACATGTGATTTTGATTTTAGCCTACTCATGTATATTACAGTATACCAGATATTATGTTAATTATGAATGGTGTAGTTCGCGATTATTGTGTAATGCCTGCTTGCTTGTTATCAGCATAATATCGCAAATTTTAAACCATAATAAATTAAATGCAATAGCTGAATTCTGATTTCTAAATCGTGTGAAGCGTCAAAAACACTACTTAGGAGTCGAAATAAATAAATCAGTGGGTACTACGTGAAATAGATAGTGAATTTACTGCGTTAAATTTACCAAATTGTTAACTTGAAAATGCGATAACTCACAAACTATTGGTTTCCGCAAAATTATTTTTACACCATTGTTCACAGCGTCAAAAACTACATAAAAATATAAAATAAAAATTGAAAAATTCGAAATTACATGCTAGATTTGATGTAATTTTTTTTTTAAACTTTACAATATATCTTGTATAAAGGTACTCGGAATAATTTTTCGAGGTAATAAGCATATATTTGTTCGCTGCAGATGGAATGATTTTTTTTTCAAAATTGTGCCATAACGGCTTTAATGGTCATAAAAACAACAACAACAATAATAATAATAATAATAATTATTATTATTATTATTATTATTGTTATGATAACAGCTATACTTGGTTATAACAGTATTATGGTTTGTGTTACGCGTAACGATCGCTGTGCAAGAACTGATGGAAATTTTATGTCCCCAGCCAGAGTTTAATATTCGATTCGCTACTTTTTATTCAACGACGATAAAGAGCTCAGTAAAATTTGACGCGCTATTAAAACCGACGACCACCGGCTTACACTGTGGAGGAGGACCTTGAATTTGTTTTACTTTATTTTTTTAATCGCGTTCTCGAGACGCGCAGTGTTGGATTTAAGATCGATTTGATGTGTTCTTAACGATTCCGTTCTACCGGATGGAAATCCGACTTACTTATTGCGGAATAGGTTACGTTAACGACTCGTTAAACTTCATAGTCTCCTCTATTATACAGCCGCAGAGGTGATATTTATTTTGTAACTCCGCGGACTATTGAATGTTTCTCGGAAATAGGTGTTTTATTATGACCGCGACGATTAACGTGCATTATCTGCATTATTCCGTTAAAACCGTATATTTTAATGGACATTAAAAACAAATATAATCAGTCGACAAAAATATAATTCAACTCCGCGTTCAACTGACCGCAGAACCTATAAACGTTGAGCCAGACGAGACTGTGGATATAGAGTAGTAGTATACGTCCTGTTTTATACAGGATTGTCAATTATTTCGGCTCTGTGTTCTGTTGTCCCGACAGACTTCTCTTTCAGAACGCTTTTTGTGCCGTCTGTCCCATATCAATCCCGTTTTCTGACTTACTGTTAATTTGAAATCTTTGAAATGAAATTATTGAATAAAATATTGTAAGAATCTAGAAATATTTTGGATACCATTAGATCGACTGTAATCGTAAAATGAATTAACAAGTTTTTTTTTAATACAATATGCATATGAATAAAGGATTTGAAGAAATTTTAAGAACTATCGATTTAGTTTCATTATGTTGTTTTATGTTTTTCAAAATAGTGTTTTAATGTGTTTAAATGTAATCTATAATAGTTAGTTTAAAAATTATACTTTTGTCACGATTCAAAAACATATATATATATATATATATATTTGTTTGTGTGTAATAAATACTTATTTATTTAAAAATATTATGAAAAATATTTTTGCCCTGTATTTTATTTTCACCCTAATATAGAGTGGTAGGATATCGTCTATATCCACTTTATAACCCGTCCAGTTCATCGTAACCGGCAGCGATCGTAACGATTTTAAAACATCTAGTGTAAATAAATAGTACTGGAAAAAAACCACCGGTATACTTTATACACCATACAGGGTATTACTCGCTTCTGTGATGGAATTTGGAGAATTTGTATAATTTTAAAGAAAAGATAAATATTGTTTTTTTCGATAAAACGATTCTGAACAGAGTTACAGTTTATATCAGACATTTTCTTTAAAACTTTAAAATTATCTTACACAAAAACTGTAAACAGGCAAAAACGAACAGGAAAAAATTCATTTGATTAGAAAAAGTACTACAAAAGAAAATTCTCCCTCCCCAGAGGAAAAAAAAAAAAAAAAATTATAAAAATATTTTTTATATTATCATCCATCTATATTTAAATTTTCATAAAGTTTGGATTAAAAACTAAAGGCTAAAAGGAGTTTTTCTCAAGTTTTGGGTAGTTTTACTTAAATTTTGGAAAAATTATTGAGAATTTTGAAAAATTACTTCTTTAAAATACCATCTAGATAAAAATTCTGATACCTCCAGTATTAATACATCTAATATTATTTACAAATATCCATAATGTTGCATCACCTATAAATAGTTTTATTCCTAGTTACTATGTAAAATCTTGGATTATTAGTGGTAAGAGGCACAAAAGAATGATTCAATTAAAATATGAAAATCAACGTATTAGAAATTGAATAATTAATATTGGTGGAAAGATATCGAGCAATGAGTGAGTGATTTTTTTTTCACATTTATCATCATCACTTATTGGTAAGGCATACTAATTAACGGGGAAATTATTTTTTAATAATTAAACATATGCCCTTATAATGCAATTTTGTAAATTTGATTATTTAGAGGTTCGGCCTTAACAACAGAGTTATTGTATTTGGTACATTATGGCAATTATTATTTAATACGTAATAGAATTTAAATATTTTCTAAAGTTCAATTAAATAAGTTAGAAAAATAATAACACGCAATTAATTACACAAAAGCATATAATTCATTGTTGAAGTTTAACATAAAATAACAATTGCCTACATTTTTTGAAAGTATTATGTAAGTTATGTGGAAATAAATTAGTGGTTTTATAAACTAATTATTAGCTCTAATGCAAGGTTGATTTTATATTTCAGTTACACAGCGAATTACACATTTACAAATAAAGTTTAATAGTCAGTCCACGTATATATTGCCGATTTAATTTTTCAAATTTTTTTTAAAAAAAAAAAAAGAATATTTCAATGTCGATATTATACTTAATGATTTGATTAATTAACAATAATTTTGTATTTCATAATGTATTAGACGTTTTTGTATACATACATTGAATATTTTGAATACCACAAAATTATGAACACCAGCGGTACACTATTTCGAGTACTTTGTAATTACTCTATTTTCATATTTTCTCTGTTTTCTTCATAACGATCTTTGATATTTTTTTAAAATACTTTATACGAAATTGCTTGAAATATGGCCGCTACTATATTAGAGACGTAACAAAAATAGTACGAGTGGTTCGCATGGGAAGGCAATTTCGGAGAAGTGCTGCGGTTCGTACTGCAAATGACACTAGCGCCTGGAATAGCTCATCATCCCACACAGTATATTATATATATATATATATATATATATATATATTAAAAGTCTGGCGTCAGAAAATTTGTATTTCATCAATTCGATGTCACACCAAACATGTAATTTGTTTTATATCATTTCGTGAAATTGGGTGTTACTGACACTTGAAATAATAAGAGATTAATAAACTTAACGAGGTTTCGTGTGAATATATTAGATTTCACAAAATCTTTCCAGATTTTTGAAGTCCATTTCAGTTCATACATTTCGTCGGTCACGATTTATATAAGGATCATTTGGTGGTATTCATTTATTATTCATTTTCCATTTTTAACCTTGGCCGGTGTGTTACGACTTTGACTCCATTCAATTTATTCAAGATAATTTTAATTAAAAATTATAATGTTTGTTATTAAAACCAAAATTTTTTTTTTTACTCAGCCGGTTTTATATTTTACTATAAACCGAGAACATGTAAAAAGAATTAACGAAAAATAAACCGTGTAAAAAAATACCAAATTTTTGTTTTCATGTTTTCGAAAAAAGTACGTACTTCGCACCTTGGGTGGGGAACTCTTAACAGGTGTGTTGAATTTTAAAGAAACAATAAATCATTTCTTCAATAAAACGATTCTGAACGAAGCTTCAACTAATACCCAATAATAATTATCAGTTTTGAAGCATTAAGTTTAAAAGTTGACTAAAGATTATTTGGTTCAATATTTACGAAAAACAAAAATTGATTTTCATATGTCCCTTTACACCTATTTATGAATAC
Source organism: Stegophylla sp. TES_Ste_2020 (assembly GCA_025469315.1). Classification (NCBI taxonomy): domain Eukaryota; kingdom Metazoa; phylum Arthropoda; class Insecta; order Hemiptera; family Aphididae; genus Stegophylla; species Stegophylla sp. TES_Ste_2020. Next base: position 4,987 of record JAIPRM010008965.1, read on the forward strand.
TCCATAAATAATAATAATATAAATCCTTTTTGTTAAATTTTGGGTAGTACCTCCTCCCTCAAAAGAAAATTGAAGAATTGAGAAATTCAAAAAATTACCCCTTTAAAGTAAAAACTGGAGACAAACCAGGTTTCAAAAAGTTGCTGATTGAGACTTATGGACAAACATTTCTATACAAAAAAGTGTTCACAGAAAAAAGCGGAAAAAATTTAAAATAATAATATTAATAATAATAATAACAATAAAAATGAATAAACATTATTGTAAAAATACTAGCTTCTTCACTTCGTTTAGAATTTGAAACCTAAAAATAAATCTCATTATAAAATCATGAGCTTCTTCGCTCTGCTCGGAATCTGAAAGATAGTATCCGAATCTCGTTTTTGTCAAATTTTAAGTAGTTTTTCCCAAATTTTGAAAAAAACTTTTGAGAATTTCAAAAAATTATTCTTAAAAAAATATTCTTCAAAGTACCATTTAGAGATGAATTGTGTATCAAAAAATTGCTGGTTGAAACATTAGGACATGTATTTTCATACAAAAAATTGTTTACAGAAAAATAAATAATAAAAATCATTGTAAAAACACAATCTTCTTCGTTTTACTCCGAATCTAAAAAATTGGGGAGCTAAAATATTAATTTATTTAATTTAGCCGTTCCCATGGTATTTGCATTGGTAATTTCTAGGGTGTCTGGAAGGGGAGGGCTTAAAATGGAGTAAGCAGCGTTAAGTACCCTTAAGAACTCTCCTATTTCCAACTATGATGATTATAACTATATGAGTTATAATTTTGTATCTCTATAAAACTTTTTAAAAAAATCACTATAAATGAAACAATCAAGCACTAAAAATCTAATAAATGGCTTTAAAATTCATAAAAAAAAAAAAAAAAAAAACACTTAAACTTATTTAAAAACCTACAAACAAAATAATTATATACTTAGGTGTTAATTTCGTTTCATTTTTATTATTTCATATACATATATTATATAAATCTAATACCTAATATTTTGTTATATAATTTATAATAGGTTACAGTTGGTTTAATGTACTAAACTGTAATAAAATATAATACAATAATATAATATTAATAAAAAAAAGAAGGACACACTTCGTAAAATAGGTATTCTTTGCTTTTCAAGTGAAACTTTGTGGAAGGTTTAATTAAAAAAAAAAAAAGCGATAAATCGTTTCTTCGATAAAATGATTCTGAGTGGAGATTTCATTGTGGTGGTTTCCAACGTTAAAAATAATTAAAAATTAAAAAATATAAGAAATAAACATTTATTGACTTCTGTGTAACCACATTCAACAAATTAATTGGTTTCTAGCAAATTTTTCATGATAACTAAAAAATCAATCAAAGAGAAATGAAATGACGTGATAACAAATTGTAATCTAACAATTATTGAATATTGAGTTACAATGACTACAATGGTTAATATGTTTTTATGTTTACAATAGTTGCCATAGTTAATTAATTGGTTGCTATCAAATTTTTCATAGAAATCAAATAAACAATCAAAGTGAAATAAAATGACACGTGTCAATCTTTAAAATAATGCGAATTTCGAAATATACTAAGTCTAAAGGACCATCTAGAACTGATTTCCGATTCAAAAAGTTACTGGTTGAAACTTTTGGATAAGTATTTCTTTGCGAAATAGTGTTCACAAAAACGAGGGAAAAAGTAAACATCATTGTTAAATCATAAACCTTTTCGCTCCCTTCAGAATCTAATATAAAAATAATACATATAAAAAGTAAACGTAAAAAATATTCAAATATTTTATGATGACAGCCAGTTGTTACAATTTGAGAATGTGAGGTCTGGAAAAAATGTAAAAATTCACTTTAAATTTTATTTTTTCATTTAACAATTACTTACTTACAATTTACCTAATCCAGTTGTATTGAAAGACAAATATATATTTTTTATTAATGTTGAAAATAATTAATTTATAAATATTTATCTTTCAGAATCGTTGATTTATAAAAATACATTTTGAAAAAATTTTAGCTGAAGCAGCTTCCCAGAAAGCAAAAAAAGGAATTGAAATAAAATTTCGTTTATTTCGTTCTAATTAGTAGCATAAATCGAATATTTATAACTCACTTAGTTTTGGTTTTAGATCATTAGACGAGAAAGAGAGCAAATAACTACAAAATCTGAACGCTGAATCACTCGAGTATACATATTTTTAGAGAGAACGATAAAGGGAAATAAATAATGGTTATACGTCTTATGACCAAAGTTTTGTACGGTATACACATGCAAAGATAATCGCGATTATAAGTGGTTACGGTTGGTCGCACACTTCTGAGTTGAATCGAAAAAATTCGTTTGATATTGTAGTAGTATAAAAGACTTCAGTAGTCACGTGGCCGTGTGAAAATTCGGATCGTACAATGGGGGGGGGGTGGGTGCGGATGAAAAGTCGAAGTTTCCAAACGAACAATAATAATATTGGGAGTCCGCGTTTGGCCCATTATTTTCGACTTAAACGCTGCGAACGTGTAAAGTATACACATCGTTTTAAAATTGTTATCCTTCGTCCTCGTATTTCGCGCACGTTGATCAAATCGTAATTTTCGAACGAAGAGATTATTTGTATTTTAGATCATTAGAAAATGCGTTTGCGTTGAAAACTCAAAATATCGCGTTTTTACAATGCTGACGGTGAATTCGTCTTCGGTTAGCAGTCGGAATATCGAACATTCGCGTCGAAGATTTACAGTAAGTACCGAAAACACCGTCATGTTTTTGTATATTATACGACGTAGCAAAATAATAGAATCAATAACCGACCAACAGCTACAACAACCGCTATTCGCGTCGCGATAATTTATTTGCCGAAATAGTAGAACACATACGAAAACTTGTCGGAAAATAGAACCGTACATAAATCTCGGCGGCCGAATGTGCCAACCCGGATATTATATATATATACATATGCGGTTGATGTGTAAAAGTTCTACCTTTTAGGCGTATGTGTGTGTGTGTGTAATACTCGAATAACGATTTCGAACCTCCTTTGTGTCGTCACTGCACGGGTTATGAAAAAATAATCTTTAATTTCGTCCTGAGGTTTTCTCACCGCGTGCGACATTTGATCCGTGAGAGCCAATTTTGTTGGTATAAAATCGTCGTGAACCACGACGGATGAGCCACGGTTAGGTTTCTGAAAAATCGACGTTAAAAATTACAAAATGTTTCGATTTTCGAGAAATTTCTCAGAGGACACTTCTAGACGTTTCGAGATATTTCCGACGAAACGTATATAACATTTAAATTAGAATATATAAAACACACGTGTAAATTTAAACTTAATATTTCTTGAATTTATTTATTGGCATAACCAAAGTAAAAGCATTTTAGATTCTGAACGAAGTGTTTTTACACTGATGTTTATTTTTATTTTTTTCCTGTGCACAACTTTTCGTATGGAAATACTTGTCCAAAAGTTTCGATCAGTAACTTTTTGAAATCGGATTCGCCTCTAGATTGTCCTTTAAAGAGGTCATATTTTGAATTTCTCAATTCTTCAATTTTTTTTTTTTTTGGAAAAAACTACCCAAAATTTGACAAAAACGATTCGGAAACCATCATTTTTTGATCCCAACTATATGCAAATTATTATTTTTTAATTATAAATAATAACAAAACTTATTATTTACGTTCATTATACTTCACTAAAAAGTAATAATCATACACTCTAATATGATATTTGTTAAAAACACATATATTTCAGTAATTATTACCATTAATAAAATTACTTTTTGACATACAAACATTTTTATGATATAATTCATAATTTGAAATACGTATTGGCATATTATCTAAAAACTTGGGTGTTTTATGGATAAATAAATGCAAATTCTGTAATATGTATTTATTTTATTCTTTTAGTTTTTTAGTCAAAATTATTAAAACAGATTACTGTTTGATTATTTTCAAATGGGTTTATATATTTTTGGAAATATAGCAACGTGACCCCATCGCGATTTCAATTCTTTTCTACATTATTTAACCCGATTATTCAATTATATATTTTGTAGTAGTTATACATTGGTAATTGTTAAAGATGCGAATTCAATCAATTGAAAAACCATGAAAAGTGTGTTTAAAATGACAAAAATTTGATAATAGTTGTTTTAAATGCGACAAAAACCACAATTTTAAAAACTCGGTAAATTATCTTCTTACACCTAAGTAAAACAAAAGAAAAAGAAAAAATCGTAGTATAATTTTCATATTGAATTTAAATATGACTCAATTTATTTAAACCTGTAGAACAAAATATATTTGTGTCAAGAGGTTTGTTGTGAGAACATGATACAAATAAAAAATACTGTAAAATTAAATAAAAAAGAAAATAAATGACATAAAATGGCAAAAAATAACCAGAAAAATTAAAATTGTAAGAAAATTTGAAATTCAATGTTCATTATTGAAATTGTTATATTATATCTCAAACTCAGTGATGAGAAAGCTACGTTTTACAATCTGCTAAAAAATGCATTTTCCAAAAATGCACAACCCTAGTAAAAACTTTCTGGTGAATTTTAGCTTCTACCTTGCTATATTGCCAAAATAATAATTATAATTATAATTATAATGAAACTATAGATATTTTATTATAATATGATTCTTATAATTTGATTATTATAATACGTTTATAATGTCTGTGGTGAGACCAAAAAATGGTTTTTTCTTCAAATCCCAACATACGAACACATGCGATGTGTTTTATTCACAGGACTAGATAGTAATAACTATAGGCTTTACGATGGTTCGCCGACACCGTATATTTTTATAGGCGATTAAAGGATATGACTATTGGACGGAAAACGTTTTTTGTCTTTTTATCCTTTGATCGTCACTGTTTTTATCGTTGGCTTTTTCTCTTCGTACTTTCGATCGTTTTATACATTTTGTACATCGTACGATTGTTGTTTACCAACGTTCAGCCGACGACGACATTGTTATTCATTTCACGTGCATTAGGAAATTAGCTTCGTAACGACGACGGTGATCCAAAGGATCTAAAAGTTTGTTACCTGCTGCCGGAAACCCGGTTTTACTCGTAACAGTAATAATTCGAAACAGTGTCTGGTATATTTCATGATATAAAACTCAAAATTTCACTCGCATATCTATATTATATTATGTCTATATTTGCATAATGCCATTTGACAATCCACCGTTTTTCCAATATTATTTTAGATTTTTTTTTTTTTCAGGCCGTTGTCTAGTTTAAAATTTACATTTATAATATTATTTATTTTACACATTTTACACATTTAATATTAATATACCTTTGGTACTAATGTGGGGCAGTAAGTATTTTGTTGTCATGCGAACGATAATAATTAATTATTTTAAATTTATAATCGTGGATTTGTGGTAAACATTTTGTTTGATTTCCCAAAATTATCATGCATGGAACCATATTATGTTTAAAACTTCATGATAAGTAATTATAATATATTTTGTCCATCAACAATTGAGTTTAACATTTTCCGTTTTATTTGAAGACGTTTTGGAGGTGAAAATCGAGAGATGTTTGTAACGCGGCATGCATGAATAACAGTAAAATAACATAAAAAAATGAATAAATAATTAATATTTTTTAAAAAATGATCATAGGAAACATATTTTTTAAAACATTTTTTAGCTAAGGTGTGCAAATTATAGACAATAAAATTATTTATTCGTATGACTTTACAACAATGAGCAGTAAACTGAATTATTTTCTAATTATATAAATAACAAGTTAAATTACACTACTACTAATATTATTAAGTGTTATAACTGATAGTTTAGAATAATGTGCCACAATAGTTTTGCACCATGTCTTAATTAAAAACAAATATGACTGACTACAAAAATTGTAAAAGTTTTTTAAAAATTATAAAAATTATCTTTTCGTATACCTTTTTTCTAACCCGAATCTTTAAATCGGAGTATATAATAGTATAATATAATAATTACGTGACTTTTTTTTTTTTCCATAATTTTTTCGGACAAAAGAAATGCATAAACACGATTATATTTAAATATTATGAAAGAGAAAATTATTTTTATAAGTTTTGTACAAACAAAAAAATTGTTTTTGGTTCATTCTATCGGCTTTTTGTAACACTCAAGAAAATTAACAAAGAAGGTAAAAAAAAAAAAACATAAAATACATAGGGATCATTGAGTACGAGTTGTACCAAAAGATTTTTGTTCTACACCATAAAATTTTTCGTTGTAGAAAGTCTGTATTATATATAGTTATCCTTGGTAAAATCCTTAAAATTAATACCAATTGGAAATTTTCCATTCTTTGCTGGATTGTTATTCTTTTATATTTTTTCTTGCGACAACTTTTCCACTAAAATATTTAACTCGCAAAATTTTGTAGAAAAATATTTTGCAACCCCGGAATTATTGTTATCCTGAATCAGATATACCATTAGTTTTGTATTTTACGGGATTTTACAGTATTTGAATGGAGTGTCCCTATGTCCCGACAAAAGGTTCAAAATAACACTTTTGTCCCGTATTATGTATCATACGTTCCATATTTACCTAATTTCAAATTTGTTTCAAAAGCTATTTTTTTTTTTTTTTTTAATATAATTTTCAAAATTTAAGCCATTATTGATAAATAATAATAATAATATTTAAATCAAATGATAATATAATTATTTGATTATAATATCAAAAAAATGTATGATGGTTATCTAGTTACTTTGATATTGAGTTGTCTTTCATGTGGCTAACTACTTATCATTATTATTTTTTAATTATATTGTTATTTAAAAATTAATTAGTTATTTTGTTGTTTATTTGTTAAGTGCGAGGAAAAATAAATGTTTTATCGAGGTTAAATGTAGTTTAATTATCAAATGTTTACTAAGAATTCTTATAAGAAATTCTACGTTATTTTTATTTAAATTTGTTCTACTGACATGAGTCTTAATAACTAACTAGTTATTAGTATTTATTTCAAATAAACTTTTATTCGATCAAATTTAACTTTCGAATTTTTGTAACTAATTTTGATTTTGAGAGTCTAAACTCTTACTGGATTTACCTCACCCCTTAATTAATCTCTATGTAAATTAGAAGTATGATTTCAAATGTCCCGTAATAAATAAATCTGGGATCCATATCGTGATGTGATGCCCTCCATGTAATAGACAAAATTGATTTATGTATTTCATTATATTATTATAGTTCCTAGAAAACAATTATAGGAGCTTAAAATATTGACTAACCATTATTTCAGTTTGAGTTTGGATTTAGAATGTGTTTTAAGTATGTTTGGCCACGAGTTTGTATTTGAATTCGGGTATTATAGCCTAAATAAAAGATGATTATTTCGAAATAGTGTCCAAATTGTTGTTAAATTACACATTGAGCTGCACATTTTTTATTTTTACTCAACATTTGTTCATTGTCTGTTATTATTTATTGATGACACAACTCGTGTGTTTGTGAATGTATGTGAAAATCATATCAATCACATGTTACCTAAACAACTAATCTTATAATCACGAACTCGCCACACCAGCGCTGAGGAATATAAGAAATACATTTTTATGAAAAAAAAAAAAAAATACATATAAGTACTAATAAATATACTCGTGTATAATAGTAAAATTTCAGAGGTTATAGAAGTTTTGAAATTTGTAAAACTTAATTACTCATTAATTACATGTTCGTAATGATACAATTGTAGTTTACGCGTTACATATTATAATAAATACATACGGCGTGTACCCTCTCCCCTTATTTAATTAAAAAAAAACATTTTTTTTTTCATTTTTTTTTTTATAATTTTAAATAAAAATGATAGGGTATTTAATTATACATCAGAGCGTTATAGCAAGACGTTAGAACATGGGTGCACGAAGTGGGAGAAAGTGGGTCATTTGCTCCCTCCCCCTATAGGAATTTCTGAAAGTGATTTTAAATATATTATTATTATTTTATGGAAAAATATTTTATTGATATTCTTACTTTGTAGATTTGAGAATTTAAAAAGAATAAAATTAAAACAGTATATTTATGATGCGGATCGTCATAGTGATAAATAGGGTTGTGAATTTTATAAACTGTACTTAAAATGTCAAAAAATACGATTTTTATTATCATTAAATGCATTAATAATTACAGTTTTTAAACCAAGAAATTGTCCTCTTTTAAAATAGTAAGAAAAATTCGTATTTTAATGTCTATGTTCTTAAGAATTTGACACAAAGAGAAATAATTTAATTAATTTAAGTAGTAAATATTTTAAATTTGTAAATAGATATTATGAACATTGTGTTTGAGTTTGAATTTACTTGACTCCGATTTTGTTATCAAATCATAACAAGTTAAACTCTATGATACACACTTATATAAATTGTGGTAAATGTTTCAAAACTAAAATATTATTTATAATATATATATAAAAAAAATATTCGAGTAAAGATGTTTATTGACGAAATTTGATTAAACATAATACTGTAAAATTAACCAAAAAGGAAAAGGCCTTCTTGCTCCTCATGCGCGATACTCCCAGTAGGTATAATGAATTCTAAAGGAATGATAAATAATTTCTTCAATACAATGATTCGGAGCGGAGTTTTAATTAATACACAATAATTTTCAGTTTCATAAAAAAACTGAAGTGTTAGAAAAAGAAATTGCACGTATTCTATATATATCTTCAAAACAAACTATTATTAAAATAATTTTCATAATATTTTTACGTATATTTAAATTTTTATACAGTTTAAATTGAAAAAAGAAAGTTTTAAGGGCGTTATTGTGTATCTGACCTAACCTAACCTAACATCATTGCAAAAACACTAGCTTCTACATTCCACTTAGAGTATAAAAAAAAGATTCATTACACTGGGTATGCAAATATTATAATCAATCTAAATGTTGATTATACCTTCTTTGTTTTGTTCTTATATCATCTCCAAGAAATCAACTCTTAGAATTATTTGAATTTTCGATTGAAAAAAACAGCCATATAGAAATATAAGTTTTTCTTTTTTATTTTCGAATGAAATAATTATATCGGTAAGTATAGCTTATATATTATCTCCCCCCACAGCAGACGTATCTTGATTCTTGATCATCCACCTCTGATGTCGAGTCTTCAGTTGGATAATATAATTATGACACCTGAATATTAATCCGAATCGAATAATTATTATCGTGTTACAGCATTCCATTCGTTGCTATTGAACATGCGATTTCATAGCAGATTTTCACCATAACCCGAAAATGACGTCACATTAGCTTAAATAATACTATAATATTGTTCTCGTACGGCTATTATACAGATCATGTTTTAAACATTTTGACGAAATAAATTATCATATAATCGAAACGAGTTTTGTGATTTCGCATATGCGTCACTCGATCTCGCACAGCACTGTCAGCATCTACTGTGAACGTCTACCATAAATGTCAGGACATTTTATTTATTTATTTATTTTTTTTTCCGATCATATATGCGTGTGCATATTAAATTGCATTCGGAAATTTCCGCAGACTGTGAATTATACATCTGTTGTGTTGTATTATTGTTGTTTTTATTTTCATAATCCATCTTTATTTTTTATTCACCGAATTCCGTTGCCATCGAAATGCGTGCTCAGACTGTTTGATATTTTTTCTCTCATAAACGAAACGCATCTGTGTGGTTGCATTCACTTTTGATTTTTACATAATACCTGTATTAATATATAAAAATCCGGACATACTTCGCACGACGAGTGGGATTCTCTTGACGGGTGTATTGAATTTCAAAGAAACGATAAACCTCTTTAGAGTACCATCTAGAGGCAAACCCGGTTTCAAAAAGTTGCTGATCGAAACTTTTGGACAAGCATTTCCATACGAAAAGTTGAACACAGAAAATATAGATAAACATCGTTGTAAAAACACTAGCTTCTTCACTTCGTTCAGAATTTAAAATGTAATAATTTTATGAAAAACTATAGAATTATGTAATACGTATATAATAATTGTTAAAATTATCAATTATGTGAAAATCTAATCTCAATAAATTTTTTTACAAGCGTATAAAGTTAGAACTTGATTGAAACTAATTTTAGATTCTGAACGAAGTGAAGAAGCTTATGATTTTACAATGATGTTTATTTTTTATTTTTTTTTCTCTTTCTGTAAACACCTTTTCGTATAGAAATACTTGTCCGAAAGTTTCGATCAGTATCTCTATAGAACCGGAATCACACCCAAATGGTACTTTAGAGAGGTCATTTTTCCAATTTCTCAATACTTTTTCCAAGCGCGGTGAAA
>JAIPRM010008967.1:0-15298 GCA_025469315.1 Stegophylla sp. TES_Ste_2020
GTGCACTATCAAGTTATTGTTGTTTTGTATCATTTCATATTTCAAAAAGCAACAAAAATAATATGTAAAATAATTTACATTTTTTTAAATTATAAAACATTGTATTTGAACGTAAAATATTAATTTTAGATTCTGAACGAAGTGAAGAAGCTTATGTTTACATGTGGTACTGGAGAGTCGCAACTTAAGATCGAAAGAGCCACATGTAGCTCGAGAGCCGCAGGTTGCCGACCCCTGCACTATACAACAATATAACAACGAATTTTTCACTCATTTATCTGGTTTATTTATGGGAATACAAATACCAATTAATAATACAGTGATAATAAATAATATCAAGATTTATCTTAGTTTGAAGTAAATTATTTCATTGTTGTACTTTTATTACTATTGGTAAATTCTTTTCGGTATTTACTATTTTGTAACAAACTGTAACAAACATTGTTAGTTTCTATTTTTTGATCCGATCTTTTAAAGTATTATATTAGTTAATAGCACGTTCCACATTCATTTGTAACTTTTAAATTGTTCACTATTTCTTTACCTTTGCAATAATCTAAATTATCATCCCACGTAAATAGATCGGTTTCTATAAAATTAAGATTGATGTTAAAACGTTTGAAAAATCGTATACCTAGTTTTAAGTGACACAAAATCTCTATTGAAATAATTATTTATTAAATTTGGAACTTTATAAACATTTAAATGTAATCGTTTATCTATAATGGTATTATTTTCATGATCATGACCAAATTTAGCGTAAAATAATTTCTTATGGTAATGGACAAAATGGTTTATAGGTTTTATATTAGATGAGTGTATATATTACACATTATGTGACACATAAATACAGATTTATACCATATGCATCATAGATGGTAATTTTTTTTATTAGTTCTTGTATCTTTATCTTAATTAGGAATATGGGCTATTTTCAGTTATTTTGGACCAGTTAAAAATGCATGCTGTACCTGACTCCAAATCCAGCGTACGTCTATGCTTAGCACACAATAGTATATTATATAAATTATATTATATATTTAAAGATTAATAAACCTTAATTTTATCGTAGTTTTAACCAAATCGTTCCACTCAAAATCTAAAATAAACATTGTATTTTTTTTTATTGGACTTGAATATATTACATATTATATTAGGGAGTTTTCTTTTTTTTTTGTACTGTAGGCTTATATTTTAGCATAGAACTCAAAAAAGTTTCTCCCAAAATTTCAGATTCCTAGATCGGTTAGATCAAAACAGTGGATGGCGTGAGACCCAGTTGGTTTCCCATTTAATTAGCACCAGGAAAATTATGTTTTTACTCAAACATAAATTATTGGAAAGATTTTTTTTAATTTTCTGTAGAAGTATTTTATAAAGAATTAAATTTTCTACAAAAAAGTCCAAGGTCCTTAGCACTAAATCCGTGAATTTATTATTTTCAAAAATTTCATTCAATTCCGATTTTTATGAAAATGTTTAAACAAGTTTATCTTTGAAAATAATTAATTCATGAATTTAACTACTAAGCACCTTTTTTGTAGGAAATTTAATTTCTTATAAAATAATTTTATTGGAAGTAAAATAAAAAAAAAAAAAAAATGGTAATAATCCATGTTTGAGTAAAAACGTCGTTTTCCTCGTGTTAATTTAAATGGTAAACTAACTTGGTTTGCGTCGTTCACTGGTTTGATGTAGGAAACTGAAATTGTGGGAGGATCTTATTTTGGTCAAATGCTAAAATATTAGCCTGCAGCACTGAAAAAAAATACCTATGTTTCCTGGTTTTTTAAATTAAATGATTAAAATGTTTATACTGTAGATGTCAGACTGTGTACCGATAGTCGATAAATGTTAAAATAAAAAACAACACCTTGCGTGTATGCAATAGTATATTTTTGGCAGGGCAAAGGGGCGATCGCCTCTCACTGGGTCTTTGATTTTATTTCTTTTTTAGATTCTGAGATGAGAGAAGTAATTATGTTCTGATAATGATGTTTTTTTTTCGTTTTATGAAAATACTTTTTGTATAGAAATACTAGTTCAAAAGTTTCATTCAATAATTTTTTTTTGACCAGAAATCGCAACCCGATGGTACTTCAAAGAGGTAATTTTTCCAAATTTTCAATTAATATTCCAAAAACAAGAAAGATTTCCAAAAAAATTGAATAAAACAGTAAAATTTGCGTAAACGAGATTTTTGTTATTTCGATTTTAGTAGTTTCACTATAACTCCAAAACTTGAATCTAGGATACTTGAAATTTTCGTTATTTTTATATTTTATTCATTGTTTTCACTTTCAAATAATAATTTATTTAACTAATTTTCTCCTATATTATTGGAATATTTTTTTATTATTTTTTTTAACTGTATAAAAATATAGAGGGACATAATATGGAACACACACACGCATACATATTATTGCACTGATATTATTTTATATTTTCTTTATCTAAAATAAAATAAAATTGTATGTATCACACAGAAAAAAAAATTATGGACCAATTATTGTCCATGCATACAATTATGGTGGGGATCAATTGTCAGCATACGACGTTTCTTACGCGGAGAGCAATTTATTGACCTAAATCCAAATATTCTCTAAGTTCTGAGATTACAATACAACTGTTAAAACATTAGTACACATATAAAAAAATAAACTAAAATTCATTTCGTAGAGGAAAATGATTTTTGTTCAAGAGACAATATTAATAGAGTGACATAAAACTGCAGTGGACGGTATTGTGTTTTCTTCATATTATTTGAATGTTATTTTACATTATATTTGTCAGACAAAAGCAATATTTTATACAAAGGGGTAGGTTCATTATCATTATGTCGTCGCCAGTCACCAGATATACGAGTACAGAGTTACACGTGTTTTCCATTAGTAAGATCTATACATCTACTATAGATAAACCAATACAGCATTATTAGATTTTTCATGAAAATGTATTTGACATCAGAAATTCGTTATTTGGAATGTGAATTACAGAGGTATTTATAAATTTAATGGATAGTCTGCTAGTAGTGACGTCTGGAGTCTCGATTAAAAGATCAGATAACAATAAGATGTCATTAATATGGCCCGTGAGTAATAGCTACGACTGGATGGCGCCTCGATAAAAGGTACAGATAATATTACAACACAAAATTATACGAGAATCCGTCAAAACAAATAATTGTTACTCGTTTTTGTGAGTGTGTGAAATAATGACAATGTAATGATATTAATTAATATTATAATTTTTTTTTTTTTTTTTTTGCAATGGAAATATATTTATAATACTAACAATAATAATTATTTTTCAATTTTACCCAGAAAAAATGCCAATATTTTATACATTTTTACCATAAAATATTATGTACGTATTATTATAACAACACAGGTAATATATCAGTAGTCTTACAGCAAAATTGAACAAATCGGTCATTTATTTTTAGATTCTGAGCGGAGGAAAGAATGTATTGATTTTACAAATCATTGTGATTTTTTTCATATGTATGGAAGCACAATTTCGAGTGGAGATACTGGTCCAAAAGTTTTGATCAGTTACTCTTGTGTCGGAAATGTTGTCTAGAAGCTAGAAAGTTGAAACTTTCACCAACTATGTACTTACAATAATCACGCGCTCACCTTATCAAATTTTCAAAAACATTTGACAATTTGTCAATACTTTTTCCAAAAACGGGGAAAATCTGTCCAAAAGTTGATAAAAAAAATGATAAAATATGTAATTACTGGAATTTCTGTAAAACTGAAAATTACTTTTTAACATAACTTCTAAAATTTAGTCTATAATTATTGTTATCTTTATGTGTTTTGTTAATTATTTATCACAGTACCTTCAAAATAATGTATTCTTTATATACATTTATTATTAATGATTAACATTATTTTAATTATTATCTTTAGTCATATATTGTATTTTTTTAAATTTATTTATTTATTTTTCGATTAAATGTAAAATGTAATTACACCTTTGGGCCTTGTGCCAGTTATATATAATAATAATAATAATAACAATAACAATAATAAAATAATACAGCTAAGGACTTGAAACTTTCACCAATACTAAAAATGTCTCATAAAAATTTCAAAAACATTAAGTTACAACTTACTTACCGCAGTTTACTGAAATATCCATATTATAGGCGTGTCCAGACTTTTTGGGTTGAAGGGGCAGACATGAGGGTTCATACGGTGAAAGGGACGTGTCCACTTAGAGAATTTTATTTAAATTATGGTATTATTTCATGAAATAATACCATTTAATATTTTAAAGTTAACCGTACGGGCTATCATTTGAGGGTGTCACGAGCAGTGGCGCACCCAGAGGAAGGGGGGGGGTTAAAGGGTTATAACCCTTCCCGGAATAATTTTGTTACATATTATTAGGTCAATAAATTACGTGTTATATTCGTATTTATAACGTTTGCGAGTTAGCTATTCTGTTTCAGAATATTTTTATAATTTAAAGTGCCTTTTTTAAATTAAGTTAACATTTCAGTAATTTAATTACCTGGACACTGTGGTCATCTTACCTTAAATCCACCCTATACCACCCAACTCACCGATTTAAATTTTATTTTTTATATTTTGTATTTTTTAATTTAGAAAATAACTGTGTGAACTGATTTTTTCGGAAATCATAAGCTTTGAAATTATGGTAATTTGGAATTTGCTGATGTTGAAATACTATTTGATTAAAATTATTTTTAAATTTTTTTTATAATTTATTTTTTCTTTAAAACTATTAAAGCGGATTTTTGGTAGTATTTTTGATTTGTGAAACGTAGTTACCTTGGTTAACTTTAGTTTTACTGTATTAGTGAAAGTACACATTTCCAATGCATCAAAAAACAAACGATTTCTGTTAATTTTGATTCATGATATCGTTTTTAAAACGTTGATTTGCCTTAGGTCAATGGCGTAGCATCGGGAGGGAAGGGCGGTCCACCGCAATGGCACTTTTTGAAGGCGGTATTTTTAGGAGGGGTATTAAAAAAAGTTGTTTCACCTTAGTGCTAATTTGAAAAGCAGTGAGTAAAAAAAAAAAAAATTCTTGAAATTTAAGCAGAGAGCAAAAAATAAAATGAACGTATTTCGGGACACACGTTTGAAACGAAGTCCCTTTAATATACACGTTATTATTTTCAAATTTAAATTAAATTATTTTTCAAACTATGATTATCATGGTTAAGGTTGCCATGGTTACCAAGGTTGTCATGGTTACCAAGGTTGTCATGGTTACCATGAATACAATGGTTGTCATGGTTACCATGATTACAATGATTGTGATGGTTTCTATGATTACCATGGTTACCACTGTAACCATTGTATTTACGTTTTTTCATTACTTATTTTCATTACGCTTACATTACACGTGCAGAAATTGTTGATAATTTACCTTGGTAATGATACTTGCTCGATATATCATTAATTAGGATACAAAACTATATACTCACACAAATTATATTTTAGGATAAAACCCAATTTTGAATTAAAGTAATAATTAATAAATATTTTTTAAGTACTTAGGCCAAGCATGTATTTAGGAATGTTGTTCAAGGAAGGGAGGGGCTAAAATAAAATATGATTTTTTAATTCAAATTTCGTGATATTATTTATCTATACGAGTAGCATTTAATTATTGAACTGGGAGGTTCAAAACTACCCTCTGAGGGGCATAGGCGCATAGCCCTTAGTAGTTCTCCCTAAATACGCTTTTGACCTAGGCACTTGTTTAAGAACATTGTACGCTCTTTATTGAAATCCGGTACTGTAATTCGGAAACAACTATCTCTGCTCATGACCGTAATGAAATATTTCAAGAAAATTTTTTCTACATATTATATCCTTAATCTTGATTGATGGGCTGCATACATCTCATTTTTACATTTTTTCTTGGGTAAAAAAAAATATATATATAAATAAAAAACACATTTAATAATATAATGTAGTTTTATTTATAGATTTAGGTATAATGAAATAATAATATTTTAAAAAAAAGTGAATGCTATTGAAAAAATATAAAAATCCGTACATAATATTATAGAAATACAATTATACGATTAAAAATTATTTTCTTAATTTATTGTTTATAAAAAAAAAAGTAAAAATATTTTGAACACTCGTTTTGAACCAAAATATCTGAGTTGTGACATTGATTGAACACCAATATTTCAGCTTAGGATGGAATATCATTTTAATACTGATTTCTGAAACTGAAATTGTAAATATTTTTTCATATTAAAATATTGGAATTGAACTATTTATTGACACTGGTTTTGAACCAAGAATATTGAGGTCTAAAAGTGACAAAACATCAGTTTATATTTTGTTCTTATATACGATACTACTACAGTAGAATCTGGATAATCCGGCCGTACGAGTACGGTATGCCCTGTAATCCGGCTATACCCAATATGTATTTATGTGGCAAATAACCATAAAATTATAATCGTAAACGATAAAACTATTAAAACTAAGTAGTAAGTACTAACTGATTAAATCCGAATAAACTTATTAGATATTTTATTATTAGATTAATTGAACACAGCGTATATGTATTATTTATATGTTAATAACATAATGAATAAAGTAAAAATGTGAAATTCAATAAGTAAAAATGCATTTTATGTGCACTCCCATTAATCCACCGTTTTCGTTAATTCGGCAGTAAGTAGTATGTTCTGATATCGGATTACCGAGATTCTACTGTACTACATACTTTCTAATGAAGTACTGACATGCGAAATTTGTATTGTAAAATGTTCTATAGATAACTACACAATTTTTATTCTGTGATTCAAAAAAATATGCTATATTGTAAATATTTATTAATTATAACTTTCAACTACCTATAGATTTAGATGGCAATAAAAGAAATTTCTAAATAAATAAACCCAATTCTTTCCTCATTATTCAAATAGAAATAAAGTATAACAATTACTATTAATGTAATAATAGGTAATAATATACGCATAAATGGTTTCAAAGAAAAATTCATATATTATTGTTTGTATAAACAATTATATAACATAATATAAAATATTATTTAATTTCCATATTTATCGAATCATTACAAGATAAAACGGTTTTGAGACTATAGTAAAAATATTATGCAACGTTTAATTGTTATTACTTAGAAGGCATCACATTTTTAACTTCTTGGTATTTTTAACAAAAAATTTTAGTATAGCAAAACAATTACGATTAAACTGAAATGTATATCATTGAAACGTATTAAAATGGTTTATACTCATTTCACTGAAACCTCTTTCACCGAATTTTCATTTTACTGAATCCCAAATATATTTTTCAGTTTCATAACTAAAGAATTAAACTTAAAAATAATATAGACAAGAAAACCGGGCATAATTTCGTGCCACGGATATTCTTTGCTCCTCGGGTCAGATACTCTTGATGGGTGTGTAGAATTTTAAAGAAACAATAAAATCATTTATTCAATAAGACGACTCTGAACGAAGAAAATTAGTAATATAAAGAACAATAATAATCGCCATTTCATCAAAATCACAAAAAATAAATATTATTGTAAAAACACTAGCTTTTTCACTTCGTTCAGAATCTAAAATATAATATAAAGAATAATGATAGTAAAAATTAATAATTATAATTTGAATATAAATTATCAATATTTAATACTTAAAAACATTAAAAATGACTAGTAATATATATATATTATATTCATTAGGTAATCTTACAATATTATTATTTTATATTAAATTTGTATAATAATTTGGTAAACAGTGGTCATAAATATCATAGCTTTGAAAAAAAGCTTTTTGAAGAGTAGAAACTTGAATTTATATTTTTTCGGCGAAATGGGACTTTTTCAATTTGTTTAAAGCCTGTTTTTAAAATTTGAAAAACCGGTTTCGGCGAAATGGTTTTTGACGAAGTGAGCATACATGATTAAAATGTAATACCTACAATACTGGCTGATGGGAGGGGGGATAGGATTTCTATACTTACTTCAAAAGCTTCAACGCTAAAATTTAAATATTAGTCAATATCATACATAAATACATATACTTATAATTATGACTATAAAAATATGGACACTAATTTATGCCCTGGTATGTGTGTGGTACACATCTGCTTTTATATTACGTATTCATTTTCCTTTTATTTACTGCAACAATATTCGTAGTACCGTCAATCCGGGTGACTTAGAACAATTGGTATTCTTGGTTATAAATGCAATTTATTTTATGTCAGGTTAAGGAAATACATTTCTACCACCATTTTCGATAACAATAATTTGCTATCGCGTTTGACATCTGCACACAGGCACGCTACATAAATTTTAGTTCAATAATGTTGAGTTTATATTTTATTTTTATGAACGAGGACATCAAATGTAAATTTTTTTCACGACATATCTGTAATCTATATTATTCAGTAGGACATAAAAATTATGATTATAATAATATTCAATGACAATTTGAATTCGAATTTGAAACTGAAAAGAAACTGAAAAACCAGAAAAATCTTTACTTCAAAATATCGGTTCCGTTTTTGATTCCTAAAAAATAATTTATAAAGGTTCCGGTCTATTTAGAGTTCCAATTTTTTTTTAGAATTTCGGTTTAAAAACAGTTTTTTTGGGTCCAGTTTCAGTCCCTGGTTTAAAGTTATTACTATTTATTGTGTATAATTAACATTAAAGGATAATTTATGAACATGCTTTTTTTATGCAATACATTTTATGAAATGATATATTTTTATCAATACACTTTTTGAATAAGTAGCACTTAAAATATTAAAAAATATATAGTCTTGCCTAATAGTGAATCGGTATTATACCACAATTAAAGTGCCTCGATAGATACATTACTTCTCCTCAATTAAATGCCGTGGTGACATATCAGTTTTCGGTACCGGCTGTAGGTCATATAGTACTTAATCTGATAATACAGGTAGGTCACATACTAAACTCAACTTTTATTTGGTAGGCCATACATTGAATGAATACCCTAAACTTAATTTGATAGATTTTGTCAACTTTACCGAGTGTTTTTTGAGAAATTCTTATTCTTTATTAAACAGCGATATCTGCCTCTTCTGTTATGTCAACCATTTGTTGATCATCATTTACTGGGCTTACATTAGTGTTTCCAGCATCTGTATCCCTCTGTAAACGCTATAAAAAATACATTACATTCGTTTAGTGTCATATTGATAAAACTTAAATTTTCAAGTGGTTTTTACCTGTGATTTTGATACTCGAACAGCATAAATCAATAATAAGCATAAAATAATGATCACGGGAATTAAAAAGTAAAATATGAATATGATCATATTAGAACTAGATTGTTCGGAGTTGTTTTCTTCTGTCTTACTATCATCTGTAATAAATCAATATTTGTTGAAAATACTCAATTTGCGAACTAGTTAGGTACTTATAGAGAATAGTAAATGCCATGTGATTTAAAGTTTTGTTCAGATACTCAGAAACTTTATTTTGTCTTTAAGTAGTATACTAGTATTTGTTTAGCTGTAAGTAAAATATCTGGTATGTGATTTACATGCGAAAAGGTTACAGAAACAAGGACAGAGGCAGATGCGTATTTGAATACTCTTTTCAGGGAGCAGGGGGTGAATCCTATATATCTATCTCTAGAAAGGGTTAAAGAGGTTATTTTTTCTTATACATCTTAATTTTTTTATTATTTATCATTATTTTGTATATTCAAATAATTTGAAATAAATAAATAAAAATGTTTCAAATAAACATTGTAATAAATTGTATAGTTTATTTTATAGATTAAAAAAAAGATAAAGCTTTGAGCAATTAAAAAATTAAAAATTAATTTGATATATTGAATGACAAGCTAAATTATTATTGTAAAACGATCAGGACTATCATAATTAGTGCAAAATAGTTTAAAAGTGATTAAAATTCAACGAAATGGGTCAAAGTTACATACTTATACCTTCAATGCTTGAAATATACTTATAAACAAGTTATTAACAATGCATAAAATTAATTTTTCCCAACTTTTGTTACATGGTATATAGTAAGCTTGAATACGGATAAAATATTGAGTTAAAAAATGTACATCATTAGTATTACGAGACCATATAGACCTTAATTATACATCATTAAAAAGTTCTAGGGGGGAAAGGGTGACTTCCCCAACCTTTAAATATACCTTTGTTTGGAGGAAAAGTAAACAGAGAAGACTGATTTAGGCACATAATCTCATATGATTTCGGAAAACAAAACTACTGGGAGCGAAAACAGATTGAAGGAATACAGAAACAGTTTCCTTTAATTTAATTCAGTCAAAAGTTTTAAAAATGGATAGTGGGGACAAGTCTGTATGGAAAGCTAAAACAAAATAAAAGAAGTGATACTAAGTATAATATAAAAATTAAAAATCATGACAAATATAAAGTTTAAAACCGATTTGTTCATACCTGAACTGGACTGTTCCATCTGATTTTCTTTTTCATCAACACCTATGGTAAAACAATGTTAGTCATTGATGTACGTAGGTACACAATTTTTAAAATGGTATTTTTATTACACGTATCAGCTAGCATAGGATACAATAAAAGCGGAAAGAGATTGAGAGAATACAGAAACATTTTCATTTAATGTAATTTAGTCAGGAGTTGAATAAATAGAATAGATAGAAAAACAGTAAAGTGAAGATAAATGCCGGGAAAGCTATAGAAAAATTTAGTAGAATAAAGCTACATTAAGTAATAAAATAAAAATCACGAAAAATATAACGTGTGGTATAAAGATGTTCATACTTGAAATGGTTTGTTGAAGTGGATTATTATTCTTTTCTTCTTTCATATCATTACCTGTAATAAAACAATATTAATTGTTGATGTACATACAAGATTTTGTACATCCAAGAAAAAACAAAAGATGTTATCAAAATGTTTTTGAAAGTAGGAAACCTGACAAGATAATTAACTTTATTTTTAATTAAACACTCCCTCCAAAAATATTACTCCAGTTTGTTAGTGCCCCTCCTGACTATGGGCGTCCAGAGGAAAGGGTAGGTAGGAGCAGTTACCCTCCTCTTGAATTTTTTTTAATGTCAATTATCATTATATTTATTGTATGTATTACTTTTATTTTATTTGTTGTATTGTATTAATTTAATATAACATTTCACAAAATAAAATTTTTGTTTAATTAAAAAATTCATTTTTGTGGCCGAGTGACTTCTATTTAACTTGTTTATGTTTGCCATGACTAAAAACTGTGATTTTAATTTTTTGATTTATACATTTTTTCATGATAAATGATGATCATGATTTTCATGATTAATTTTGTTATTCTAGTCGAATTTTGACCACTTGGTGATACTAGTATTGATTATTATGTAACTTATTACTCAAATTTGACCATTTACATGAATAATAAATTACATACGTATTATTCTGTTACTAAATAACAATTGTTAAATATATTGACAATTACTATTATTATATATTAACTGAAGCTTCACTCAGAAAAATTTTATTGAAGAAATGGTTTATCGTTTTTTTTAAATTCAATACATTCGCCAAGAGTACCTTACCCGAGATGTAAACAATACCCATGATGCGAAGTATGACCGACTTTTTTGTTATGATCATAAAAATGAACTTTTTTTGATCGTAAAAAAAAATACTTGATTTAAGAATGATAGCAATTATTAATTGATTGCATAGGTAGGCCACAGATGATAGAAGTATAGATACGCCTATGTATATACGCATAGCAGAGGGTCGCCGTCTTTAATGTGGAAGAGAAAGAAGTGAATTTTTACTCCTAGATGAGGATATTCTAAGATTATATTAAAATAAAGCAAATTAAAACATTTGATATAACTTAAAATTTTACAAATTAATTCCCATAATATGATAAAGTTTAATGTTCTGTGCAAAAAAATTAAGTTATCAAAAAAATGGTGTGTAATAACATTTTTATTTTAACCTTATACCTATTAGATTTTGTAACATTGAATTTTATGGACATTTCTTAATAGATTTGATTCAAGTTAAAATTACATCCCAACCCCCTGCCTCTAGATTACGGGTTAAAAACATCCCTGGTAAATTCAGTGCGTCAATTTCCATATTTGCCTACCCTCGACTGTGGTTTTACGTCGGCCCTGGGTGCTATTAATCTTGTAAAAATCTATAAATTATTTTAAATTTAAAAATAATCACATTTAACAAGTTTAAGGAATATTAAGAAAATATTTTAAACTTTTAAGAATCTAAAATTCAACTTTGTAACAACTCTCTGACAAGCTGTTGTCAGTAAAAAAATGTATTTTGTAATCATACCGATAAGATTTATTTCGTAGGTTGAACAAAATTCGTGACTTTTACATATGGAACAGCATTCAAATGTTTTTATTTCAGCAGCTTTAAAGTCGACTATACCCATTTGTTTAGAATCAGGTGTTAAGAACATATGATATTTGCCATAGTCAACAACCCTGATTGGTTCTCCGTTCTAAAAGTAAATTCAATTTCAAAATAATTAATTGTACTCTCTTGACGAAGAATATCTATTTTGCATACCTTTTTCCATGAATAAGTTTGAGTTTCATTTCTTCTGAGATGCATTGCATTGCAGCTCAAAATCAAGGGTTTGCCAGACTTAATGTTTATAAGTGTTTTAGACCAACTCTTTTTCTTTTCTTTAGAGTCTCCTGTAATGTTATAAAAGTAATGTTATTGAATCATATTATGTACGATTAAGACGTTTTGTTTTTAAATATTATTAATGTAGCATATTTACTATATGAGACGCATGATTATTGTATTATATCTATTATTACTTTTATTTATTTTTTTTTGAATACAGACAATATTATACCATTTTTCACACAATATTTTCCTTTATAAACATATACATAACAATAATACACACAACATTTACATTATTTGAAAACAATTATCTATTCATTTTATATCAAAGGAGTACCTAATCGCATTCGTAAATTTCTGATTGTAGGCTTATTGATGCTCCGGTAGTTTTCTATTTAACAGAATTTGAGTTAAATTTAAGTAATGGGTATTACTGAATTACATTCAAACTATATCGCAAGACGGCGTCGAGCCAGCGAGTGCCAAACATTAAGTCCAAATTCCCAGTATTTTACCCGAAATAAAATTTTCAAATTACCTTTTTCCCGAATGGAATTATTCCCAAAAATCCATAAACCCGAAACCCTTTTACCGGAAGACTTTTTTCCCGAATGGTATTTATCTCGAAAGTACTTTAATCCGAAACATTTTTGCTTGAATCGAAATACCCAAATGACTATTTTACCGAAGTCTATAAACGACGAAAAAACAAAAAAAATCTTAATAAAATAAATAAATGTTGTAAGTTAACTGACATATCGATGCATTCATGCTCTCCCTTTTTTAGCGGTAATAATTCAAAAATTTTGATTTTTTTTTTTTAATGTTAAGGTAAATATAAAAACTATGTTTTTCATAACTTTTATTTTTCGTGTTACCCTAATGCAGTCTTGAAAAGTATTCAAATAAAAGTATTCGAATAAAACTATATTAATACCTTTTTTTGTATTTAATTCTATTCTAAATACTTTTTAAAAAATGTATTCAAATACGTATCCTGTTCTTGAATATATTTTTTTATTTTTGCTCCCAATTATTATTATTGTATAATATTTGAAGCTTTCACTCAGAATCGTTTTATTGAAGAAATAATTTATCGTTTTTTTTAAATTAAATACAGCTACCAAGAGCTTTACACCTGGGGTGCGAAGAATACCTACGGTGCGAAGTATGTTCGAATTTTTTTAATTTATATTTTATATTGAAAAAAAAATACTAACATCTAACTTAAGTTACGATTTTCACCAAACTAGTTTCTACCTAAGTTAGTAATTTGGAAAATTTTAGAAACTAACTTTTATTCTAAATTAGCTTTTTTTATTAAAAAAACATAACTTTAACTAGTTAAAAAAAATGATTAACTTGCCCAGCTTTGTTTACAAGACTGCCCTAAGATGTTCTGTGGTGATATAAACTTTTTTTTTTACGTAGTAACCCTCTATTATAACTGCAGAATTTAATTAAGGTCATTTTTCAGTGAATCTCGATGTGTTGAAATGGTGTCGTCCCGGTTCGCCGACACATAAAACTTTTTTGCTCATAATGAAAAAAATGACCGATTCGCCGACAGTTAATAATTTTTATCGCATTTTATCCTTGCTCAGTGAGCATGGTACAACACACGAATTGTACAAATTGTATAAAAGTTTATAAATTTACACGTTTACATTCAAACTCTTAGTTTAGTTATAAGTTAGAAATAAAATAAATATATACACAGAGTGTCTCAGTAACTTATTTAATTTACTTTATGTTGTTGTTATTATTATTATTAGTGCCCTGTGCTACTGTGCGCAATAATGTATACGTTTTTTTTAGGACCCAAATAAATACTAAAAATATAAGTTAATGAGTTCATTTTTTACGATTTTTTTATGTTTGCAAATAATTTAATAATATTGTCAAACACGTTATAACAGCGGTTCCCAACCTTTTTAGTTGTACAGCTCATAAATTTTGTATGAAACGTTTTGAGGCCCACTAACTAAATATATATAATAAAGTTGAAAAATTAAAACATACAAACATAAACAGACACTTATAATATACGTATGACGTATTATCATAAAGACATCATATTCTGTCAGTACTCAGTAGTAAGGGAAATGTTCTGTATTAAGAACTAAGAACAACTAAAAAGTATTTTTTTTATAGAAAAATTAAGTTTTTTAAATTCATGCTCAAAAACATAGGAAAAAGTTGAAAAACTAGACGATTTTTGAAATTGTTTATCTTTCACGATAGAGTCAGGGTTTTATTTCACCTAAATATTTAATCTATTTCTTCAATAAAAAAAAAATAATTGTAAAGGCTTGTTAACATAAGTAAGTAGTCGAAAAGTCCAAATAACTCAGAGCAATATTGGAAATGGCTGGATAATATTTTTGGACCCATATACAAAACCGAGTCAACTTTGTGGTTTTAAAAACAATATTAATGCCGTCTGTTCTCATGAAAGTTCAGTTAGTCAGTTGTCAATTCTTCAATAGGACGATTCTGAAGGAAGTTAATATAAACAAAAAAAAAGCGAACATACTTCGCACGATGGGTGTACTTCGCACGACGGGTGGTATTCTCTTGACGGGCGTATTATATTTTAAAGAAACGATAAATCATTTCTTCAGTAAAACGATTCTGAACGAAGAAAGTTAATAATA
>JAIPRM010008968.1:0-15298 GCA_025469315.1 Stegophylla sp. TES_Ste_2020
GGCGAATCCGGTTTCAAAAAGTTATTGATCGAAACTTTTGGACAAGTATTTCTATACGAAAAAGTGTTAACAGGAAAAAAAAATAAATAAAAAAAAATAAAAAAAAAATATAAAGAAAAAATAAACATCATTGTAAAAACACTAGTTTCTTCACTTTGTTCAGAATCTAAAATAGCCATTTTGATAATTCGAGAAAATTCATAAAATATATAAATTATAATGAACATAGTTTGACCTCCTGATTCTAAATATTGTATTAAGTCAATGAATTTTATAGTATTTTGAACAGTTAATCACTGTGGTTAGATCTGTGAGTAAAATTATCTATTATAAATATCTAATTGTGTGATGGAATTATAAAAGTAAAAAAGTGTGTACTTCGCACGTCGAGTGGGATTCTCTTGACGGGTGTATTGAATTTTAAAGAAACGATAAATAATTTCTACAGTAAAACGATTCTGAACGAAGTAAGTTAATATAAGTCTTAATATAAAATATCGAAAATTGTATTACACAAAAACTAACAAAAAATAAGAAATTTCCGAAATTTTCAAAATACTATACTTAACTCAAAATTGATCAAATCTTGTTGAAATTTTTATGAAATATTTTCGTAACTATTTTTATTGGTTGGTGAAAATTTCAAGTCTCTAGCTACATTATTTTAGAAGTTATGTCAAAAGTTAATTTTCAATTTTACAGAAATTGCAGTAATTGCATATTTTGCCGTTTTTCGTCACTTTATTGACAGTTTTTCCCCATTTTTGGAAAAAGTATTGCGGAATTAGAAAAATGACCTCTTTAAAGTACCGTCTAGATACGATTTCGGTTCTATAGAGATAAAGATTGAAACTTTTGGACAAGTATTTCTATACAAAAATGTGTTTCCAGAAAGAGAAAAAAAAATAAAAAAAAATAAACATCATTGTAAAAACATAACTTCTTCATTTCGTTCAGAATCTAAAATGAATTTTGAAATTTAAAATGTAATTAATTATTAAGTAGAAAATTGCTAAACGCAGACCACAGGTGAAGTAGTTTAAACTCATTAAGGTTACAGTATTGTATCGGAACAAAAATATATTATATTGATGAACTGCTGAATAGCAATGAATCTAAGAAAGTGTAATTGAGTTTTACACTAATAATGAGTTTTAATTATTATTACATTTGAAATAAAATGACTTAAGTATGTCTATGAATATAAATCGTGTAAATGTAATTTTATAACATGTAATATTAAGACGTATGGTTTAAATAATAGTATGACGTTTTTTTACATGGATACCGTTGTTCTATGATTTATATACGCATCCCCTACAGTTAAAATCCCACATTTGCCACTGAATTCATAAGGAATATATTTTTCTAATAAATAAATTGAATCGGTCAGTATAAAATCAATACAATGCCTCTTGTCAGAAGACAATTACTATTGAAATCGACATATTTTTTTTTACTTTTACATATTTTATAATTTATTGGTGAAATGATATTTATTCCATTACATTACTTACTAATTTTATAACACGACACATTTATGACCTAGTGATTAATGGATAACTTTGGACACAATTTATTCCGTATAATACGTGTTGTTGGGTTTTAATTGAAGCTTTTGGCTTAAGCGTGATAATTAATTAGTGTATGTAAATTACAAAAGTCGTTTTCATAATTTATTTATTATTTTAAAACTTTTTAAACACCTTCTACGCGTCTCTAATAAACAAAACTTCACTCAACGCGAGTTTTTAATTGCAACGATTTAGTGTCATTTTTTTTTAAATTGAAAATAACTCTTCGGAAAAATTCGTCTGTATCCAAAAAAATCGAAAATTCTAGACTGAGACATAGTGGAAAATATGAAATAGTAAAATGTGTTCACAAATAAATTATCCAACACACTATTAATGTTAAATATATTAAATCATTTGTGCGAAACAACTGAATGACAATATCTGTTTTAAAATGTAGGTTGACATTTTATTTTCTTAAGAAAAATAATTGGTACAAACGTGAACGCTTTACGGTGGATGAAAGAAAAATTATTTTGTATCTTAAAATATAAGGATCGCGAACGATTTTTCATGCAAAATTGTCTAATTGTGTAAGAACTTAAATATCATGAATTTAAAACTAATGAAAATAGCAAATCTGCAATTTGCATGCATCAGACTGTAGTCGATACCATTGTCTTTTAGTTGTACCTTTCCAGCAGAGTCTAAAATTCAAAAAAAATTCGTACTACACACTATTTGAATACATTAAGTCATAGTTTCAATGTTTGTCCTCCACCCGAACCCCTTAAAAAATGTTTCGTTACAATTTATTAAAAAAAAAAAAATCTAAGTCCTACAAAAGTTTACTTTTTATGATATAGATATTTTTCGTTCTTTTATAATTATTGTTTTTTAGGTTAAACTTGTCATTTTATCGACTAATGCCGATGAAATAAAGACTTTTTTGACTACACACTTTGGAAATTCAAATTGCGAGCTTTGTGCTCCAAAACACACTCTTTTAGGATTTGCTTTCCAAGGTGGATTTTCGTTACGAATCAAGAATTATAATTAGGGCTTGGATTTCGATGCACTTGCATTGTTCTCCGAAGCTTTCTGTGCGATGCTCGTTTTGTTATAAATACATTTTAGGTGTTTTTCAATTAAAATAAGAAATTGTATTTTGCATTTTTTGACAATATTTGATTTTAAGGTCATTTTATCATTTTTTTAGGGCATTTCATAGGTTTTTAGGTCATCTTTGGCCTGAAATTCAAATTCAAAATTATTTTTAATTAACTTATAATATGGGATTTATTTTATACACTAACAATAGATTAAATAATATCTTGTCCACAATTCTTAAACATTATATAAATTCTCATCTTGCCTCCCAGCATAGCAATATGCTAAAAGACTAGAACATTAAAATCGATAAAGAAGCCCGACGATACCTCACACCAGTCATATAATTTTTTGAATTTTAAGTTATTATAAATAATTTTTAAAGACATTTTTTTAATGCATTTTTTGAATTTTTTAGGTCATTTATGCATTTTTTTAAGAGCATTTTTAGCGATTTTAAAGGGCATTAAAATCTCAGCCCTACTTATAATCTATTGAAATACCGAGTGCAATCGAAGCGAAGCGCGAGAGGAGTTCTACGAGTGAAGCAGTGCCACTCTATGTCATTTATTTTCTATGTTCAGGGTGGGCAATTCATTGGTAATTAATTTCTTCATACAGTGTTTTGAAATACTTTGGGTTGACAAGAAAATTCGTCAAGTAAAAATTATTATTATTCCAGCCTATATTTTTTAAAACGAATGCCATGTAGACCCGTATATAGTATAGTATAGATAAAATTATTATATTCTATTATTTTCCTGTAAAATATACATACATATTATTTACATATAGTATAAATTATAATTATTAATTATATTAATAAAACATAATCTGTAAAGGCGCGTTCAAAATAGACTGTAGCCGAAACGCCGTAGTCTGTACGCCCCTTTTAATACCGATACGGCAACGTGGCATGAAAATTACCAGGTAAAAATCAAAATCGTGTTACTCAAAAAGATGCTGTCGATAAGGACCGTTCGCAATCGTGTTGCAACCAGAAAAAGTACTTACGGAAAAACTATATGTAAATGCTCAAAAATAATATATTGCGATAAAGTAAAAACAAAAAGATTACGAAACACAAAAATACGAGCATTACGCATAAAACACTTTAGTACAACATTATTATGCTTCTTTTTCTCCATCGGTCATTTTCGATAACACTTGTTCAATTTGTATATTGTATAAATTGTATATTGTATAATATAAATTTGTATATTGTATGATTACATTATAAACGTTAAACATAAAATAGTTATGGCACTCAAATCCATCAACAATCCATATTTGTAAATATTAATTATTATTTAATTCGATAAATGTTTCTACATTTCATTTACTTGCACAATTATATAGTTATATTTATCGTCTAAATTCGTTAAACGCATACCGAAGTGCGTTCATTTATATTCTGAAACAAAGCTTCATAAATTATTATGGTATTTTCAATTAATTTATTAAATTTCATCCACTTTATTAATAATTAGTGTTTCCTGAATAAATATTTCGACGCCTCAGTTCAAAACTGCAATAACTCAAAAAAAAAAACCATAATTGAGATATAACAGTTTTGAAAAACCTAATATTTTCAAATTACTGTATCTAATTTTTGTTTATAAATAGAATATCCAAATTTGGAATGCACTTGTTAATATATAAGCAAAATCCAATTATAATATTACTTTTAAGTATCATTAATTTACAAGGAGTACTTAAGCACATATATCAGTATTGAATCAAAATATTACAAAGTTAGTTTTGAAATAACTAGACATATTGCATTATTGAACTAAAATTTTACTTAAATACCCGCAATAACTAGACTTATTGCATTATTATGTTCACGTTCTTATTTTCATTATTTTTCCTTCAGTTAACTGTTTACTTATTTAATAATTGATTTTAACAACAATATAATCGTTTATCTAATGTTAAATATTTTTGTTTTTTCAATCATAATCTATATTCCGTAAAAACCTATATCTAAATTCCTCTTTTCTAACGTAATATGGATTCTTCATGCCTTTATAGCAGGGGTGGGTTTTTGTGGCTCTTGTCGTGGTCGCGTGTGGCTCTCATTCTATTTTCAAAAACAATAATAATATTATTCAATAATACATTTTTTTTTTTTTTTATCAATTTTAAATTTAAAATTATGGCTTTTTAAGTGTATAAAGTTTGAATTTGTATTGATATTGTACAAATAACTGTGTTAGCATAAAGTTTAACATGTATTATTGTTGAGATGATATTTTTTTTTTATATCTTTTATTTCCATGAGTTTTTGATTTGGTTATATTGAAGTATAATTGACTCGGAGTAATTCCTTAAAATGATCTTTAGTCAAATTTGAAGGATATTTGGATTTGTTTATTTTCATCGTCGAATATTCATGTTGGCCACACCTGCTTTATAGGGAGCTTATATTTTGTTTATTAATATAGACAACCCAAATAGCTATATACATTTATGAGTGTAGGTATACATTGTTTTTACCTAAACATCCGCCTTTTAATTTATGATACAATTAAAAAGTCTCACAGGCCATAAATGAGCAAAAAGGTCATAGCTCATGAACAACCCCCTTCGTAAAAAAAAAAAAAAAAAAATCTAGTAAAAGGTTGATTGCAGGACACTGAGAAGTAGTGTGTAGATCACGTGTAGCTCGTGGATCACAGGCTAAATACCCCTTCCCCCTCAACCAATGCTTGACTTGGAGGTGAACGTGGGAGGATAGTAACCCTTCTATTTTTTTAATATTTTTAGCATACCTCTACTAATTTTTAAAAAATTACCCTCGGGTATATGATAAATTCAAATTATGGGGGGATGCTAATTTTTTTTAGACTTATGCATCCCTCTTCTAATTTTTTTCCAATTCAAGCACTGCCCTCAACCAAATAGTGGTGATAACGCAATTAATTTATTTCGAGTATATTTTTAGAAGCTAGTGTTTTTACAATGATGTTTATTTTATTCTTTCCGTGTACAACTTTTCGTATGGAAATACTTGGACAAAAGTTTCGATCAGCAACATTTTGCAACCGAATTTGCCTCTAGATTATACTTTAAAGAGATCATTTTTTCAATTTCTCAATTCTTCAATTTTTTTTTTTTTTTTTTGGAAAAAACTACCCAAAATTTGACAAAAACGACTCGGGGACCAACATTTTTTGATCCGAACTATAAGAAAATTTAAACATAGACAAAAAGTAATATAAGAAAGATTTTGGTGCAAAAAAGTTTTGGAAATGTGAAAAAAATTTTTGGACATTTTTCTAACATTTTTTTTTTCATTTATTTTTTATATTATTAACTTTCTTTGTTCAGAATCGTTTTATTGAAGAAATGATTTATCGTTTCTTTAAAATTCAATACACCCGTCAAGAGAATCCCTCCCGTCGTTTTTGGTTTAACAAAAATTGGTTTCAACATTTAGTTAATTGTTTAAAATATATATACACTTAAATTATTTTAAATAAGTATTGATAAATTAGATCAATGTATATAGATTACCAAAACAAATAAAAACTTTAAACTAGACAAAACAAAGAACAATAATGTTAACTTTTTTGACCAGGCATACAAATTTAACTTTTAGATTCTGAATGAAGAAAATTTCTGATTTTTTTTTCATTTATGAAACCACTTTTATTCTTTATTATACTTTTTCAACCAACTTTTTAAATACAAAATTCCATGAAGTTGGTACTTTTAAGAAGATATTTAAAAAAAAAATTCTATATTGGTTTTCAAAGTATTTAAAAACTACATACAATTTGAGTAAAAATGGTAATACATGCAGTAAACTTAATTTTCATTTATCAATAATTATAATTATGTAGTCCCGATTTCAAAGAAATTACCGTGGAAATTTAACACTTGTAATGGCTATAATACAAATTTTCATTTCATTTTGGAAAATAAATCAACCTCTTTTGTCATAAATATTAATGATATTGAAAATATTGAAAACATTGATGTTACACGACTTTAATTTAAATTTTTGATTCTTGATATTATGGGCTTAAATTTTATCAAATATATAAATTGTATAGTTTAAGATAGGTACTTAAAGGAATTCTTAAACATTTTTATTCAAATATATATTTTTAACAGTTGAAACGTTGATGAATCTGGTTATTATCGCATAAAATAATTCATTGTTTCAATCAAAACCTTAAGCAATTATTATATAAATTATGCAATAAATGTATGCATTACGTAGAATCTGTTGCAATTAAATATTGCAATAATACAATACATTATATTCATATTTATTGATGACGAAGGTCGAAGAGTAATAACGAGTAGTATATTTTTTATGTAATCTAGAAAATAAACAAAAAGAAGCCAATATTTCATTATTTTGAAATTTTTTCTAGCCTCTTCCATTGAAAAATCCTGGCTACGCCACTGAACCCTATAATCCTATTTCTAGTCGAACTCAGTATTCTACTTCGGAGTTGGAAAACTGAGTCCCAAGTCTAAGTAATTAGGTAATTAGACAAAAAGTGAATCCAAATTTTAAATTTCACGTATAAGAAAAAATATAAATGTCAATTTTTGTGTGATGTAAATTGTAGTCAATCTATTTACGGAAATTTGGAAACACATAGGATTTATTTAATTTTTCCTGGTGTGGTGGATAAGTTCGCCATGGGTGGGTGTATCCCCCCCCCCCGAAGACATACCTGAAATAAACACTGTTTAAGTGTATAAAAACTTACCGACCAACGTTTCTGATCATTTCTCGCCATTTATAATTGAGCGTAGTGTGATAATTATTTCAAATGATTTTTACATAAATATAAAAATTAAATGAAAGTATATATATATATTTTTTTTATATAAATGTACCTCAAGTATTCTTTTTTTTCGAAGTGTTATTATACCTTATTTTTTATAATTTAATAA
This sequence comes from Stegophylla sp. TES_Ste_2020, assembly GCA_025469315.1. Lineage (NCBI taxonomy): Eukaryota > Metazoa > Arthropoda > Insecta > Hemiptera > Aphididae > Stegophylla > Stegophylla sp. TES_Ste_2020. Next base: position 7,545 of record JAIPRM010008968.1, read on the forward strand.
CATAATTTACATTATACATTTAATATTGATGCATATAGGCATACATTTCATTATAGTAATTAGGTTTTTAAATGAGTTACTACTTATTAAGATAATTAACAGCAATTAAATCTCAAGCAAATATTCTATGGTTTATTTACCATCGACGAGTCTTTACATTTAAATCCTTTTCGCAATGAATCCGGACATGAATTTAATATAATATTATTGGGCGACACTTTATAAAAAATAGAAAACAAGCTCAATATTTGAAAGGTTCTGGACATATGAAAGAACATTGAATATATATTATACATATACATGGCTAAAAACCCGAATACTTATGTTTGTTTGTATTGAATAAAAATAACTGTCTAGAGAGGTCCGATTCACTTGTGTGACCCGACCCTAATATAGGTCACTGGACTTTTATTTATTTATTTATTTATTTGTCGTTTCGTGATTTAAAATATTATTTACAAGAAAAAGAATTAATCCATTTATTAATCTCACGTTATGATATTATATATTTTATTACTATATTCTTGTTTTGCAGGTGATGGTTTTGATAATTGATTACGGCTTATAAAGATTACCTATCGGCCAATATAATATGAGCAAACATGTATCCAATCGATTTATTATTAAATTAATTATACATTTTGTTTGATGTGATTCGGACGATTTGTCAATAGACAAGTCGACTAAAATAGTCGACACTAAACCAATATTATAACTAGGGCCCGGATTTAAATGCACCAAAAATCCTCGAAAAATGCTTTAAAAAACAGTAAGAAATGCGCTTAAAAAATGCATTTTATTGGGAAAATGCACTAAAAAAAAAAAGGTCCTATACATTTTAATATTTTAATTTATTTTACTATTTACCGTCTGTCGAGTCCAGGTGACCATAAGTAAAGATAAAATTCAAACTTTATAGCAATTACAGAGAGATTTATAGATATTATTAAGGAAAAAACCAAAAAAACATGGATAGTAATAATATTTTTAATTAGCTAAATTTAAATTATTGATTTGTATAATGTACAAATATTATAAATTAAAATTGAAGGGTTACTGTTCAAATATACATTAAAACGAATAAAAAGACTGAATAATGTTGAAATATGCTCTAAAAATGAAAAAATATCGAAATATGCAAAATAATGTAAAATAAAAGTTTTAATTTTGAGGTGTCTGTCACATAAAACAAATTTCGTTGTTAGAAAGCATTTCCTAAGATGATCCAAAAAAATTCAATGCGTTTTGCATTGAAATCCGAGCCCTAATTATAACACATTAATATGAATTCCAATCTGTCGTTTTAATACGAATAATGTACGATTGTAACAAAATATTAATATTAACAGTCATAATTTCATTGAAATTTTCAGTCGTTTTTATACAAATAATACAAATGGATTTATTTGAAGAAAAAAAATACCCATTTATAAGGCGCGAAGGTATTGTAAACAATGGGTATACTTAAACGCGATATTAACGGGAGAAAATATGATAATATTTAAGCTGGTTGTGTAGGCAGCTGTCCTGTGGCAAAAAAGTACCCACTGATCGAATAATTATTGTATTACGTGATATGTGAGAAGGAGTCTGTACTTTTCGTTATGTAATACATATTATATATATTGGTGCTATTAATATAATAACGAGAAAATCGCTCACGGAGGGGAAAATTTAACGAACGAGTCGCGCGACGAATGCGTACAACAACAATGCAACGCCAATGTGTGAGCTAAAATAATAATAATAATAATAATAATAATAATTATTTACGGCAGCGGCCGCCGTTGGCCACCACCGTCGTCGAGAACAGCTGTCGTTTAAGAGAGACGACTGTTGCGGAGAAGAGAACAAAAACGTTATAATAAAAGAAGAATAAGAAAAAATATTGCTTTGAAGAAATTAGCAGGTCACATAGTTGAGAGAAAAAACCTGTGAATGTGACAAAAATCAACGAGGGGAAAAAAAAAATACTTCTATTTTCCTCGCGTTATTGACATGACATTTTCATATTTATCATCGTTATATAACACGCACATACTTGTGAAATTTGGTTCTTGCCAAATACTATGTTTGCGTCCGAAGAGTTTTACGCGCGTTTGCCAGAAAATCGTCGTCGAACGGTGTGAATTACATTTTTTTCTCTTCTTCTTTTAACAGAACGGAAAAGTTTTCATTCGAAACAAACGAGTAAAAATGCATTATTGTCGTCGTTTATAATAATCAAGGCTAGGATTTGTATGTGATAAAAAATTGTAAAATATGCATTTAAATTTTTATAAGACAAACACATAAATATAGTTACATAAAAATATTTATTTATTGGAATTCATCAATGACTGGCTGTTTGTCTTAATATAATATAATTGAGAAATAAAATAATTTTTAGAAACAAAATTTATAATTCACATTCAGTAGTGGAAAAACGTGTGTTACATGTTGCTACGACAACAAATTATTTACGAAATATACTATAAAACATGCATTTTTCACACTCTTATGATCGAAATATAAAAACATGCAAAATAAATTTATCTCATCATGAGGTGATTCGTGGATATTACTGACAAAATCAACAGTTAGAAGTCGCAAAAAAAAAACATGCTGTAGCATAATATAAATCCTAACCCTGTTTATAATGTTTAAACGTATTACACTTGTCTTGGAAGCATAGACGTGAGGTGAGCAATAATATGTTATGGGGACAAAATACACACTTTTTTTATAGGCCGTATGCTCATCGCCTGTTACCCCTTCCAACAATTTATATTAAAAAAAAAAAGAAGATAATTACAAATAAAAAATGTTTAAGTGTCAAGTAGACAGGGTGACAGTGTTTCATTCGGTTATATTGTAAATTATAATATTATTGTTTATGATTGTAAGCGTACAGGTAATTCGATTAAATAGGTACTTACAAAACACTAAAGCTTATCGCCATATCGAACTACGATGTTAATAATTCAATAAAAATAACATAATAATTATTATAATAACAATGCACAGTTTCAATAAGATAAACACACTTCATCCCCCGAATGACATAGGTACATAAAATAAATGAATAACATTTTTAAAATTCAGACGACCCTAAATTCCGGGGGATAGTATTCACATAATACACCCCGTATCCCTCTGCGTGGAAGGTTTTCCGGTATAAATACATACAACGTAATTAATCAAACAATAACATATTCGTATTAATGGAAATTAAAATAATAATATGATGCCAATTGTTTTGCGGTCGTTGTACTGAATTACGTATAGTTTGCGTATGAACTTAAACGCAGACAGTTTTATGTTAACTCTGCGTTATCATTGTGTTTAACAGAAAAAACAATTGCAAAAAATAATTATTTATTCACGTTCGAGACATATTATCATACCATGTTTTAGAAGGTAATAAATTCAAATTATATTAAAAAAAAAAATAATAATAATAATAATAATAATAAAAAAAAACAATTCGATGTATATCATAAATTTATAATATTGTATCGAACCGTATAATTAAATCGATGCAAAACGCGTATTTTAATTATGGTGTACCGAGTTCAGTCAATTTACATTATATAGAGAGTCCTTGTTATTCTCTTTATTAAATCTATTACTTATCATTGTAATTATTCATAGGTTATTTTTATAATTTATAACTCAATTTTCGTCGAAACAATAATTATACAATAATGAAGCTCACAGAATAATATTAAATCAGTAAGAATTTAATAATATGTAATATTATTACTCAGTAAAGAATATACCGAACAAAATTTAAAATGATTTTTTGTTGAATTGTAACATTTTAAAAAAGTTTTGTCCCCGGTAAAAACGCAAGGAAAATAGCTAAGCCTCCAGACAAGTATCGATTTTACGGGAACGATTTTCCATATGCCTAATATATATTCTAACCTGGACTCGCGTACTGACAACTAAGTTAAGGAACTCCCCGTAGACCGGTCGCTTTTCAACCCTCCGGTAAAGTTAATAAATAAAACTAGATTTCGTAACATTTAACAGAGTCAAACGTATATTATTGCATCAATTTCGAATTAAATAAATTGTACCAATCGTAGGGTTAACAAATTATATTTTTCGGAACCCGAGATTTTTTATTTTTTTTTTCCTATCCCAAACTATTATTTTTCCAGATTTTTATTGAAATAAAAAATAAACATTCATTTTATCATTATGTATTTTATAAGGAAGCGTCAAATGCATATAAGTAGTTATTAATTTTATGCAAATTCAAAATTATGTAGGTTCACAATAAAATCCTATTATTCATATTATTTATATATTATAATTTAAATTATGGTTTACACGTCAATTAAAAAAAAAAAAAAAGCATAATATTATGCAATAATAATAATCTATCGATCAGTTTTTGGAACTTTTGGAGTCCAGGGTTTCTCCTGTGAAATTTGTTAAATATTTGAATAATCCATGAACTTTTTTTAATAAAGTATTGTTCTCCAATATTTTGTTCGTAGAATTCTTCGGAAGGTGTTTTATTGAAGTACGTTTTATATAAAAAAATCTTCTACCATTTTTACAACTGTGAATGAAAAATGTTTTACAGCTATGTTTTCTTAAAAATCAAAATTGAAAATTGAAAATCAGTATTTTACCAAAAGACAAATTTTAATCCGGGACAAATCACTGCTCCGAAACACTTTCCCAGGAAAACCGGTTTGAAAGTAGTGTTCCGGCAAAACCGGGACGTATCAGCCAACCTATTAATATTATTTGGCATTTGTTCTGTTTTCTTTCGCACGGTTACATTTTTTCAAATATAATATTTTCCAAACTTCGGGGGACGTAGTAGAAAAATGATATTGTATTTTTAATTTATATTTGTATGTGCATTTATTTTACTATAGGCACATTTAATACATGTATTCAACTACAATGAAAAACAAATTGAAAAACAATAAAAATAACGTAGAAGCTATGCGTGTACAAACTTACACTTACCTACTGTTAACAATAATTTAGGGAATGTATGTTTACAAATTGATTGCAGTTAAAAAGAAAAATTTACGATCGATCCACGACGACGGGCACGGTTTTCAACGCGGGGATCGAGATTGTATTTACAAGCCGAGTGATCTGTAGAGACTTGTTATTTTTGGATCTCGTCAACACTGTGTGGTATACGTATTGGTACACTTCAGGCGCGTATCCAGTGTTTTACTCCGGGTGGGGCCGATAAAAATAATGAAGGCACACGAACCGATTCTTATTTTAAACCACAGCCGGACACATTTTGCGCAGTCGGCAAAGCCAGAGACGACGTATATAAATATAGCGTGTTTGAAAATCAATTTTCGCGCAATTAAAATTCTTCCGGGCGATTTTGTCAACGGAAAAAAAGGCCACAATACCCGCAACGTTTGATTATTTTGTTATTATTGGCAGCAATCTGGCGGGTAACAATAGATTACAACCGCAGCAAACTGCTACATCGTATATTGAAGACATAATAAATAAGAACAAAACACGTTTTGAAAAGTATTAAAAGATAAGTCTATACTCCAACGACCGGTAGAAAATCAATAACTAAAAATAAATCACCAACAAAGACGTATTTCTATTTCAACAATCGAGACAGACCAGTCGACCCGAGATCGAATAAAACGAAATGCATATAATATTATGTGCATAATAATCTGCACGGACTTATTTAGGGTGTGAAAGTGTATTTATTATGTTTATATATCTACAATTTTAAAATCCTACCCTCGTGTCCCAGAAGTGTCATTTCAGTATTTATTTTTTTTTATTTTAACACGCGTTTTTTCGTTCTGGTCCTAATGTCCAATGTTGTAATTTGAGTGAACGCACAAAGGTTTTGACTAAATTATTATTTCAGATTCTGAATGGAGCGAAGAAGCTAGAGTTTTTACATTGATGTTTATTTTTATTTTATTTTTTATGTGTACACATTTTCGTATAGGAATAATTGTAAAAAAAAGTATCAACTATCAACTTTTACGAATCACAATATGCCTTTAGAATCTAGATGATACTTTTGAGATGTCATTTTTCGAAATTCTCAATAGTTTTCTCAAAAATTTTGGAAAAATTTGATAAAAGAGACTTTGAAATTACCTTTTTTTAGTCAAAACTTTATGTAAATTTAAATATAAATGGACAATAATTTGAAAAAATTTTGACGCAAGAAAATTTTGGAAATTGTTTTTCTCTTTTTTTTCTCATCAAAAAATTTTCTTACTTTTCTCAGTTAATAGTAAAATATAAAACTGGCAGAATAAAAACTAAATATATATTTATTTTTTTGCTATTTTAACAAACTTTATAATTTTTATGTAAAATTTTCTTGAATAAATTGAAGCTACGATCGAAATCGTCTTATTGAAGAATTTTTTGTTTTCTAACCGCTCGTTTGTCGTTTGAGTAAGTCACAAAATAATATTCACCTTTTTTGCTTTAATACGATTGCCATCTCACTATTGTTAGATAATGTCATATACATGAATGTATGGATACTATTTGAGGTATCACAGGGTATACTCGTACATTAGCATCCCTATTTATTCCAGTGATGTATAGGCCTGCCTCATTTGTATAGAGGCGCCAGGTGAATCTTTATTTTAGATGACAGTGTAAGATTAAATAACTACGTCACAGTATATCGAATATATTTAGCATGCTATTGTCTTTCAAGGCCGTGGTATGTTTTTATATTTGCTATCTGTGTTATCACTTTTTTACATTCTGATTGTAGTAAAAAAGTAAGTCTGCATTTTTACAATGATGTTTATTTTTATTTTGTTCTGATTGTCTGTTTCATAAAGCAATTTTTTAGATAAGCCCTATTTTAAATTTTAAATTGCGCCGTCCTACTTAATACATATAATTTTTTTTTTTTTTAGTTTCCAGAAGAGATGAAACTTAATTAAAATATATAGTACCTATTTATTTATCCAAGGACTTGTTTTACATTATAATTAATTGTATTATTAATCTCTTATTATAACTTTTACATTTATGTAAATATAATATACCTAGCCCAAGTGTAGGTAAATACTTAATTATTCAAAAGATAAAGAAATTATTTTGTATTTTTTAATACGATATGAGATCAATGTGTATTATGTAGAAAAATATATTTTAATACAGAATTTTAACTGTGTAAATAACGCGTATGACTTGCACGGTACAAATAATGCCACTGACATTTCCTATGTTCTCATTTGTATAAAATATAACAACAACACTCTTATGAGAATTATTAATAAAATTCAAGTACATTTGAATAACTGATTATTGATAAGGATACAACGTGAATTTTATCGATAATTTTGTCAAATATTTATTACTTCATATCCCGAGTTAGCGACGATCAAAATAATATAGAATTTATATTTTTATTGTTACCGGTAGGTAATATTATTATGAAGTATGTAATTTTGTAATTGTTACATAATGTGAATTAATAAATGTACAATTTAAGGTCAGGTAATAATACACAATTTAAGATCCTGAATTTGTATAACAATTCGTATTTTAAATTCTAAACGAAGTGAAGAAGCTATTGTTTTTACAATGATGTTTATTTTTTATTTTTTTTTTCTGTGTACCACTTTTCGTATAGAAATACTTGTCCAAAAATTTCGATCAATAACTTTTTGAAACCGGATTTGCCTCTAGATTGTACTTTAGAGAGGTCATTTTTTGAATATCTCAATTCTTCTTTGTTTTTATTTGGAAAAAATTACCAAAAATTTGAC
>JAIPRM010008969.1:0-15297 GCA_025469315.1 Stegophylla sp. TES_Ste_2020
CATATATGTCAGAGATCATATTATTACATTTTCAAGTCTTTATATCAAAAATCAAAAATTTTATTACATAAAAACTAACCAAAAATGAGATATTTCCGAAATTTTCAAAATGCTGCTCTTAACTCAAAATTGATCATATCTTTTTGAAATTTTAATGGCATTTTTTCGTGACTATTTTTAGTGGTTGGTGAAAGTTTCAAGTCCTTTGCTGCATTATTTTAGAAGTTATGTCAAAAAGTAATTTTCAATTTTACGGAAATTGCGGTAATTGCATATTCTGCGTTTTTTGAAAATTTTTTTTCAGTTTTTTCGCATTGTTAAAAAAAATATTGAGAAATTTGAAAATGACCTCTCAAAAGTACCATCTGGGTTCAATTTTGGATCTATAAAGTTACTGATCGAAACTTTTGGACCAGTGGTTCTATACGAAAAAGTGTTCACAGAGGAAGAAAAAAAAAAATAAATAAATAAACATCATTGTAAAAACATAAGCTTCTTCACTAACGTTCAGAATCTAAAATAGGTACCTGTATAATTATTTAATCATTAAGAATAAAAATAAAGACATTGCCTCTTTCATAGAATATCTCAAATTCGTTTTTATTCATTACAATCAAGAAACACCTAGCCTTTTCTTTGGTTCAAATGTTGAAATGTGCGAAATATATATTATCAAAAAATGTACATATATTAACGGAAATATTTTTGTAACAATAATTATTCTTCAATGTTTCTAAACCATTTTAAAACATGATATCTCCAATTTAATTTTATGTTCCCAAATATTGTAATTCACTTTTATATATTATCATCATATGTACAATTGTACCAACATCAGGCGAATAAAATTTATCAGGTTTTTTGAACTTTTTTTGTTTTGTAGAAGAAATTTAAAATGATTTATCGTTTCTTTAAAATTCTATACAATTAAAAGAGTACCTCAGTCAAGGAGCGAAGAATACCAAAAGTGTAAATTATGTAATTAATTATTACTCTACAAACAAATGCACCACGCACTTATCGATTATAAAGTAGGAAATGGGTTACAAAAAGAATAGTTACCTCTATAACTCACCTTAAAAATGAACAAAATAATGAAAGTCACTCAACATGGGTAACTACAATATGATTATGTTTTGTAACTATATTTATCACCATGAATAAAAATTACTGTATAGAATATATAGACTATAGATAGTTAAAATTAACAATAATAAAATATAGAATTAAATCCGGGAGCCGGGGTAACCATATATGAACCATATATGTGTGTATTATACAGAAATCAATATAGGTATACAACATTAAGTGTGTGTGGTGTGTCTGTTGCATCGAAGCTTGAAAATATAAACCGATTAGAGAACCAAATAACTTTTAAAACTATATAAGGAATTGGATATTTTTAAATGTTTGATCATCATTATTCAGGCCCGTGCGTAAGGGAGGGGTTTTGGGGGTTTAAACCCCCCCCCATGACAGAAAAAATCGTATTTTTCATTTGATCTATTATGTGGAATATTTATCTTATTTGTCATAATGCATAACATAATATAATACTATAATATTGAATACTGTTATCTTCATGTTTGCTGTATCTTTTAATATAGGTATACTTACAAAATTAATTATAAATATAAGTATATTATAAAACTATTTGCTAATTATTTATGTACATATTTCACACATTTTTTTTTTTTTCAAAACATTATGAAATCCTGTCACACGGGCCTGTCATTATTTATTATATTTACACAAAGCAGGATATACTTCGCACCATATGTATTCTTCGTTCCTAGGGTGGGATTAGTGGGTATGTTACATTAAAAAAAAAAACCTACCTATAAATAATTTATAATAATACTGAGTAGAGCTTCAGTTTTTATTAGATAATTTTACTTAAAAATTATAAAATAAGTTATTATTACAAAAAAATATTTATTTTTTACTCAACAAGTTTTACATCCCAACTGGGAACAGAAAAAAATTATGAGAAAAAAAGTTCCACAAAAATTTATTGCATTTTAAAAATTATCTTTCACCATAGGTAATATTTTTCATAATACGATTCATGTATATTTAAATTTTCATATATTTTAATAAGAGTTTTATCGAATTTTGGGAAAATTATTGAGAATTTCAAAATATGATTTCTTTAAAGTACAATTTAGATTCTAGAACCAAATTCTGATTCAAAAATGTGTTAGTCGAAATTCTTGGATAAATATTTCTGTACAAAAACGTGTCAACAGAAAATAAAAATAAGCATCATTTTAAAATCACTATTTATTCTTTCAACTTAGATCCCCAAAAAAATCTTTAAACTGATTTATTTAGATAAATATGATTAGACAAAATAAAATTTTTATTTAAATAAGATAAATGATAATTATTTCTTTAACTGCCTTGATAAGATAAAAAATAGTTGATTATTATTTATCTAGATAATGTTCAACATTGTTCTTCAATTTTGAATTCAATCATTATTTTTGAGGGAGGGCTCAACTTATTTATTTATTAGAAAAAAGTACTGTTTATAGATAAAAAAAAAATATATATATATAATAATAATAATAATAAATAAAGGGGCAGAATAGTATAATGATTTCAATAGTACCTAACCATGTGTTTTGGCCTTAGCCATCTTCGGGGTATGTACATAAAGTTTTATGTAACTAGTTTTAATACCTACCTAAATAACAAGTGTACGTATAATATATATATATATAAATTTATGTATACCATGGGTAATCTTTACTCCTTGGATGGGATTTGGAGAGTGTATCAAATTTTAAAGAAATGATTTCTGTAAAAATATTCCGAATGGAAATTTAGTTTATATAAGATAATTTTACTCAAAAGTTACAAAGCTTACTTAAAGTACAAACAAAAATATTTTGTACTCGGCCAATTTTATATCCCACTATTACCCGAGAAGAGGAAAAAATATTTTGATGAGAAAAAAAGTATCCAACATTTTCTTGCACCAAAACATTTCTCATATTATTATCTATTTATAAACACATTTAAGGCGTTTTTGTCAAATGTTGGGTAATTTTTCCTTACTCTCAAGAGAAATATTGAGAATATCGAAAAACTACTTTTCAAAAGTACCATTTAGAGGTAAATTATGATACAAAAAGTTGTTGATCAAAACTTTTGGACAAGTATTTCTATATGAAAAAGTGCTTACAGAAAAAAAAAAGAACTTTATTGTAAAAATATTAGTTTCTTCACTACACTCAGAATCTAAATAAAAATAAAAAAAAAATAAAAACGTTAAGACTATAAAAATAAAATAATTGGTTCAGTGTTCATAAATTGTCAAATGTGTACTTATTGTATTATTTATTTTTTTTTAGTCGTTGTTTATATTTATTAGTATTATTAATTGTAATAATTACATAATTATTATTATTGAACAGGGAACACAGTGTATTTATCGTATTTTCAATACAATAAACATTCAAATCAATATTATTATTTTAAAAAAATTGTGAAATATTGTTTAATTTTAGCTACAAAAATTTTCTATTTTAAACCAATCTTACGATAATATTATTTTTTCTCCTGTACAAATCGTTTCCACTTCCATAAACTTCGTAGATGTATCTTATTTGCGTTCTATACTTATATTCATATAATATTATATTAAGTCTTGTCATTCTTATCCTTTTTTACAGTAGGTAAATTGTAGATACCTAATTAGTTTATTCATAATTCGTTTTGTTGAGCTAGATGAGTGTATATTTGTATTGCTAACAATTGTATTGTTATAAGTGTTATAACATAATGCATAAAATATTTTCTAAATATTTTTTTGAAAATATAAAAAAATTTTATAGAGTGCATCAAACAAGTTATATGATTGCTTATCAATATTTGAATATACATAATAATGTGTCAGATTTCAAGTATTTAATATTTAATTTTTTATGTACTAAAAAGAAAAAAAAAGTAAGTAGTGGTATTACAAAAGTGGAACATATATAAAAAAAATAATAATAAAAAGTTGAACGCTACAAAACAAGTATTTAAAGAATACAGAATTGTTGACTTTTAAAAAAAAAAAACCGTTATTTTTAACGTATTTTTTTCTAGGGAAAGAAGAATAAACTTATGATTTAATGGCAATAACTAGTTTGTTTCATTTTTCCCTGGTCGAAAAAAAAATGATGATCTGCCCCTCAATATAACCTAATGTGTGAGTTATGTCATCATCTTGTTTTAATGAATTTGGTCTGTGCGAAATTTCGGTAGCATTAATTTTCATAACACTGTTGTTATTATAGACATCTCATTTTAAACTCTCTGCAATTTGCTTTTAGTGTTCAATAATTATTCATTGCACTTCTGCAATTCTAAGTTAGTGAAATTGAAATATATGATTTGGATGTCTATTTATAGTATTTAGAGTATTTGTGTTGACTGAGCGAACAACAGAATAAAATAAGAATATTAATTATAAATAAATAAATAAATATTTATAATCAATGATAATAATCATGCATATTAATATTCGGTATCGTCGAATCGTACGTCGTTCGGTGATGAGAAAAACCTACATATGGCCCGTCAAATGAAATATACAGGAAATTGAAAAATATCATTCTGTAAATAGAAAAATACTGTCAAAGTACATTGTTGATATATGTTGTAGCATACATCCCCTATAATAATAGAATTCGTTTTTTATTTTTATGTTTATAATATAGACTTATAGGAGTAAATATTTTATATTTCAATTGGATTTTATGTTTTGGTTTTAAAACTTGCAGAATTATTTTTATTTTATCACGAAATATTTGTGTTTTGTAGAGTTAATTAAATGTCATTTTTTTTTCAGTTTTTACTACATTATTGTTGAAAATAGTTGAATATTTCACTTTAATAGTGTCATTAGTTTTGAAATTACGAATATTTAGCTGCAATTGATTTAATTTAAAGGAAGATTTTTACCAATAATGCTTTTTAGTAATTTTAAATTCAAATTACATTTTCTTGTTTTTATTAAAATTATAATAAATTTTAAAAATTACCTTTTTAGAATACGAATACCATTTCAACTGTATTGTTCACCGGAGATATTCTATTACGTATAGATCCGAGCACAAATAAAAATTAAAGAATACAAATCATTGTAAAACTACTAGCTCTTTTTCTCCTCCCAGAATTTAAAATGATATTTTATTTTTAACATACAAAACACCCCTTTATATAATCACGTCCTGAGTGATCAAATAGTTCCCCGTAATGCCGTAATTTCAATTCACCACTTAACTTCGATCTGAAAATTCGTCGCAAAAATGTTTTTATTTTTTATGTAATATATCAACGGCGAGTGGAAAACTCGAAGCGCGAATCAAACTGTTAAACATAGCAAACGGTCGAGTGTTGCATTGTAAACACACTATATTAGAAATTCAATACCGCACTACGTATCTACGCAATACCCGAAAGGCTAACTGAAAGGGTTGAATTCCCAAACCCCTTGTAAAACCTTAGTTGCCGTTAAACACGGCGAAATCTCTATTAACTAAACTCAATCGCTTGTTGATTTCTTAATAACAGTCATTTTAGCAACAGCTATTGTGCGCCACTTTGTACACAACAAATAGGTATACACATAAACCGATCAAGTACAAATGTAAACGTAAACAAAGTCAGTCAATATTATAGTTAAAATCAAACTGTTCGATGATGCTCCTAACTGCTTTACAGTCAGACATGGATTAACATAAAGGCTAAGTAGGTATTTGTGTAGAGCGCCAAGAATATTAAGTGTGGGGTAGACCTCTGCATGTAATATTAATTTTCCTGAGATTAAAATTATCTTCTTTCATTTGATTTTTATTTTAACTTTTTTTAGTTTAAATGGTTGTTCTATCTACAGCGATGGGGAGTAATAACAAATTGAGAAAAAAAAAGTGATAAGAGAATGTATTTGAGAACATATCAGCACTAATGTGGAAAATTGAAATTGACTAGATTAAAGATTCAGTTTAGATCACATTCTTTATATTTGCCTCTTTTTGTAACGCTTACGTCTTTTCTCTCTTTCTCATTCTCTTAAAATTCTTCTCGATACCCATCACATTCTTTCCTCTCAATCATATCCATGCATTCTCGCCACTATTTCATTTATCTTAATCTCTGGGTCACTTATACAATCATAATGTAAATTTACGATTTTCGGAACTAATTTATTGTAAAAAATAAAGCTTATAAAAAAGACTCAATTTAATATAGAGTGACAGGTGTGCAATATATTTTTAGATTCTAAATAAAGTGAAGAAGCTAGTGTTTTTACAATCATGTTTATTTTATTTTTTCTGTAAACATTTTTGTGTATGGATCTACTTGTCCAAAAGTCTCGATCAGTAACTTTTTGAAATCAGATTTGTCTCTAGTTGATACTTTAGAGAAGGTCATATTTTGAATTTCTCAATTCTTTAGTTTTTTTTTTTGGAAAAAACTACCCACAATTTTATCAAAAAAGACTCAGAAACCATCATTTTCTGATCTGAGCTTAATGAAAATTTAAACATTGATAGACAAATATGGGAAACATTTTGAGGCAAGAAAATTTTGAAAATGTGAAAAAAAAATTTGGATATTTTTCTTTATTTTTTTCTCATTTAATTTTTTTCCCTTAATATTCCTTAATATATTAAAAAATTAAAGTAAATTAAAGTAAAGTAAAGAAAAGTAAAGTAAAGCAAAGTAAAGTAAAGTAAAAGAAAAGTAAAGTAAAGCAAAGCAAAGTAAAGTGTAGACAAGTAAGCCGGACATACTTCGCATCACGGATATTCTTCGCTCTTCGGGTCAGATACTCTTGGTGAGTGTGTTAAAAACGACGACTATTATTGTTCTTTATATTATTAACTTCATTCAGAATCGTCTTATTGAAGAAACGATTTATCATTTCTTTAAAATTATACACACCATTCGAAAGTATTTGAATCGAGGAGCGAAGAATATCCGTGGTGCAAAGTATATTCGGCTTTCTTGTCTATATGTGCAATATATTTTTTGTTCTTGAAACGTATATTCTTAATTTTAAGAATATCTAAAGACTGTAATATTCACAATATTTAACAAACCTGTAATCAGTTGGCTGAAACATTTCCAAATGAAGTATAAAGTTCTAATATTAACTTGAAGCTGAATGTTTACACTTAAAATAATTAATTTTAATTCAATTAATTATATTAGATAATCGCGGTATAATGCCAGCATGTCGTATGTTAAGATTAATTAAATATGAAACCTCAGAAGAAATTTTTTCAAATTTAGAAATAACATTAAGAATAATATAATTACGAACTACTAAGTAAAATAATTATACACGAGAGCGTTGGTTTACCATTCTACAATGATTAAAAAAGAAAACCGCATATGAGATCAACAATGAACAATAAATTAACGTCTTAATATCGTACAAATGGAACTTAAGCCCCCACAAGCTTGTCAATTAATTGTTCATCCATACGTAGTATTTATATTGGCGAAAATAAATCAATACAATAAAGTCAAGTCTTCGTTTAACCGTCAGACTTGCTCCGAAGTCCTAATATAATTTCACACACAGATTTCATTTGTCGATATCAAAATAATATAAATCACCCGTAAAATACGGGCGATGACTTTATTGATTAATTTGTGTCCTCAATTCGTATTCCGAATAATAATCAATCTTTCACACATCCGCCATTCACGTGATTTTCATTAACTGAAAGTTGCCGCAATCAATATATCTAAATCGAAACCTCTGTCCACAATTATTACTGTTTTTGTAAATAACCTTTTAAACTCTCTGTCCGTAACCTGCAGTAATTAGTTCCGATTTATCAGAACAATAATACCAAATAATAATTTCGAAAATTAATACATGCCGGTATAGGACCTCGAACTCAAAGAGTTTAATGGAAATTTAACAATTTCACCGTAAGTACCTAAGTGCTTATGTAATAGGTACTTAACGTTATAGTTTGCAAAGTCCGCAAGTTTAATACAAACATAATTATTACACATTTAGTTTCTATGTATTACGTTAAAATCGGTGTTTAATTAAAAAGTAAGTGCCCGTAGTGTTTAATTTAGAACATTACAGTCTCGAGTTGCTTACGAACGAGTAACTTAAACATAATTAAAATAAACCGGCGGTTAGATGGCCAAGAGATACAAATTTTTAATTTATTTTTTTTTTTAATCAAATTAAATTACATTTTTTTGTTAATTGACGCTTAATTATATATTAATTTTACTCGAATTTTACTTTTTCGACCACGTTGGCATACATTTAAATTTAATATTCTCTATGCGACACTTACACACAACGAAACTTCACTTACTTCAGTAAATTTTCATTTCATCCACTGATTAAAATATGTCGGATACTTCCTAAACTCAATGTCGGCGACTGAAGTTCGCGTGTTCTCGGAGTCGTATTCTAACCTAAACTTTCATTTTCGACGAGCGTGCTCACGGCTTTTAAGATCATCGCTTTTCTTGCCGGAAACGCCTAAGAATTTGATAGCGATTTGTGACGCGAAACGTTGAATGTTTCACTGGTTAGATGTATCTTGGAGTACTGTTCGAGGTCTTAAATGGAACCCCTCACAAATCCGTCTCAGTGAACTACTTGGGCGTATCCAAAGACTGGTTTTACGCTTCATTGGCTACGAGTGAAGCCAAAACTTTGATCCAAACTCCTCCTTAAGTACTCCACTAACAACAATCGGGGCTAGTCTTAATTTTGCAATATCTTGCCTTCAAACGCAAGTTTACAGACGTACGGTGAAGTACGGTGAAAGGATTAATATCCAGTCTTGATTCATTGAAATCATAAAATTTTTTCGTCCTTAAATTTATTATCGATAGCGTTTTATTTCTTTAAATTTCATAGTTCTATCTATCGTACTTCATAAGTGACATAAGTAGATATAATAATAATCCTATTTCTCTTGCGAATACAACAGGCAAAATAATTTTGATTTATTCTATTCGGAACATTATTATTATTATTATTTTTTTAAGGCTCTATCTCTCTGAATGATTTTCAAACTCCCAACTCTGCATATTATTTTAAGCAATTTTGCTGTCTTATTTTTAATTTGCATGTATAGCTAAACAATATTGTTGAACATTATTGTTATTCACTGTATCATATAATATATACGTACACTGTTAATATTATTTCACTATGTAATTTTTTAAAGTACTATGTTCATATTTATTTAATATTTAAATATTAATTATACACTGTAGTTGTGCCCCAAAGCGCTTTAATTGGAAAATAAATAAATAAACCGAAAACAACAATCGAGGCAAAAATGATATCGAAAATTTGATCGAAACTATTGTTTTGTGATAACTGTACTTACCGTATTTTTATGTGTACACGTTTTCGTATAGAAAATACTTGACCAAAAATTTCATTCAGTAATTTTTTGAATCAGTATTTTGTTTAAGAAATTTTATCATGCTCTACTGGAGAATCATTTTTAAAAAAGAATTTTAAATTAGAAAATGAAAAAAATAAAACATATTTACTCTTTTTTCGGAATTCCTTTTAGTTATGTTTACCTCTGATAATATGGTTATGTAAAAATAAACAATACATCGTTGACTCTTTATCAGTGACTCTCTACCACTAATCTAGAATAATGTAATTCAAACGACACGATTAAAGATTTTGCTACTAGAACTTTAGATTTTACAATGATGTTTATTTTTTTCTTTATTTTAGATTCTGAATGGAGTGAAGAAGCTAGTATTTTTAAAGTGATGTTAATTTGTTTTTTCTGTGAACACTTTTTCGTATGGACCTACTTGTCCAAATCTCTCAATCAACAACTTTTTGCCTCTAGTTGGTATTTTAAAAAGCCATTTTTTAAATTTTTCAATTCTTAAATTTTTTTCTTTTTTAAAAAATATTCAAAATTTGACGAAAAAGATTGGGAAACCATCATTTTTTTAACTAACCATTATGAAAATTTAAACATAAATAGAAAATAATATGAGAAACATTATAGCGCAAAAAAATGTTGAAAATGTCAAAAAAAAAAAAAATGTAGACATTTTTCTAGCACTTTTTTCTGGTTAATTTTTATTTCCATGTCTTTATTTATTAGATAAAAAAAAGTAAAGTAAATTGTTGAAAATGATGACTATTGTTTTTCTTTATATTATTAACTTCCTTTGTTCAGAATCGTCTTATTGAAGAAATTATTTATAATATCTTTAAAATTCTATAAACCCACCAATAGTATCTGACTCGAAGAGCGAAAAATATCCGTGGTATGAAATATGTCCGGCTTTCTTGTCTATACCTTTCTTACTTTACTATACTTTTTTTAAAAATAATTACATAATTACCGATTTGTATAGGCAATTTTTCAAAATTCTCAACAGCTTTTCTAAATTCAAGAAAAAACTATCTCAAATTTTAGTAAAAATAATGAAATATATCCTAAAATATAGGTTTTTATAAAATCTGTTTTAGTGACTAATATAAATATACTTTTTCATAGGAGGGGTTCAAACCCTGTGACCTCTCCCCCTTTTAGCATACAAATGATCAGGTAGGTAACTGTTACTTAGCGAGCACTCTCATAAACGATTGGCGAATCATTATATTTATAATATTATTGTTTTGTGACCGTTCTAAATACTTACATGTTCAGCGTATGATTATGAACTTTGAACTTATCACAAGATTTGACTTTTACCTAAGCTTTGAACCCTTATTGACTTGATACTTACTTTAGTGGACATTCAGTTAAATAAGTTTTTCTATACTTTAAAATTGTTTTATCGTTACAAAAAATGCATGTTCATTATTATACAACTAATGCAAATCACATAAATCATAATATCAATTATGTATTTCATTTCACAAAGAATAACTCAGCATATAAGTTATAAATATTTTGAAAAACTAATTTCTGATTATCATTAGTAACAAATGTGTATTTTTAAAGGGAACACTTGACTTGAAAATTCTATATTTTATTATTATTAAATAAAATAATATTTTATTATATTATATTATTCTATTATTTTTTGTCATCACAATATTATTATAATTTACTAGTATCAATGATCAAAAATTACCAGCTTGATAATAAACACAACTGTTATGTACAGTACGTCTTCTTGAAAGGACATTGGGTTTGACGTATGTCAGAATATAACTATTACACTTATAATAATAATATTACTTGGCTGTTGTATTCTTTTTCTAATAAAGATTAAGTTTATACATAAGTTTATGCCCAATGTCCTTCTTAAGAGACATACCAATAACTCGTTACAAAATGTATGAAAAAAAATTAAAAAGAAATTATTTGGGTTAATGATTATGCGTCATGGATGGTATGGTAAAAATAAATTATATACCTATATATTATCCAAAAATAATAATTCTGGATCTGAAACGATTAACATTTGGACAAAATAAATTTTTATCTTTACGGCTATTGTACTTTTCAGCTATTCTGTAATGTTGGTTTTCGGCCGGTACTCTATTTTAGTCACTAATTTAAATATTTCTAATATTTTTCACTTTTTCTCGGTTAAACTACAAATTTATAAATAAATTATTTTAAATTAATCTTAAAAGTAAGTGATAAATGATAACTGACAATTGTTTGAATTGTCACCAAATAATTATTTAAAGAATATCTAGTAAATTCTTGTTATGTCAAACTTCGATATCTCGAACTTTTCGTCATTTGGAACTACATTTAAATCTCTTTGAAACTACTATTACTGTCAATAGCGTTTTGCTCTCGATAACTTGCTATAAAATAAAAATTGTTTTTATCATGTAAAATACAAAATTAATAATTTTATTACGGAAAGAAATGAAATTTTAAATATTTCAACAGAAACTATCAAAAAATCTAGTGAGAATGAAGACGAATCACCAAGAAAAAAAAAATTAAGTCACTGGTAGTTACAACTAAATAAGCTTTAAAAAAATTAAGACATTTTATCGAGTCTACTACAGTTATGAGAAATGACACTTTTCCTGCGATATCTAATTTGACGGATAAAGTGTGGAAGACAGTATTAATAAAAACTCAATGACAGATTTAAAAAAAATAATAATAATAATTTACTTAATACCATAGTTAATTTATGTGTATATGATATCAGTATTTTAAGTATTTAAATAATGTTTAACTAATTAAAAAAAAAAAAGAAAAAGAAAAAAACCAAAAATCTAATTTTAATAAACCTCAATATATCGAAGTTTTCGATACTTCGAATTTTTACCTGTTGCCTTTGGATTTTCGACATAATGAGTGTTAAAGCTGAATGATTAAAGTAATATCTTTGTGAAATATAACTTCACTTTTTTGTCATAATATGTGTAATTTTAAAATTATAAACATATTTTTTATGTTTAAGATATTTCACATTGGTGATCAAATAGTGGACCGGTTAAAAATAGGGGACATTACAGAATGGCCGAAAAGGGAAATGTTCATTTTGACCGAAAACGGTTCCGTCCAGTATGCATACGGTGTATAACTTCTGGTTTTGTTCATTTACTTTTTACTTTTTCTCCTTTTTTTTCAACTCTTTTTTTTTCTTTTCAGACTTAATAATTAAATTGCAGCCCAACGCGACCAATCACTGTGTAAAGAGGTTTGTTTAATTTAAATATTTAGCACAGTGTCAGAAAAGAAACCATGACTTTACCACGTTATAAATGCTATTATTATTATTTAACGACCAGAGTGTATATAATATAATAACGAACAGTTCGTGTGAATACACAATTACTGTGTACAGGGTTTGTGTGATGTGTCGTGTGTAATTTAACTCTGGTTTTTTTCTATCTGTTTACGGAACGATACAATGTAGTCTGGACAAACAAAAACGAACACGTCCTACCAAATATGTAACCGAATGAGGTTTTACCACCAAATGGAAAATTCAATCATTTTCAACATTTCCTTGTACCTAAAGTTTATTATTATTATTATTTTTTAATAATTGTAATGATTGAATCATCAATTTTCGTTAGTTACGATATGTTCGTCTGAAGTTTGTAAAATTACTTTACAGCTAATTAATTAAAATACTGGGAGTAAATCTACTTATCGGCCAATTTATTTTTTCCCCATCTATTTACACAGTTATAAACTTTTTAATAAACTAAAATATATAGTGTGTACTTATTTTATTAGACTTAAAGCTAAAAAAAAAAAAAATTTATATATTTTGTTTACTTGGTAAGTACCTATATTAAAAATAAATTAAAAACTTTCTATTGTGTGCTTTGTTAAATTATCGATTTCAGTTTATCAAAATGTTGTTAATGCATAATAGTGTCTAAAAATAATTTGTTATTGAATTAATAGGTTTATTTATTTTTTTAACTTAATAACTTAAGAATAATAAGTTAATCAACTCCACTTTAGAGTTTAAATCAGACGTTATCAATTGAGCCATGGCCCAAAAATGGATCACAATTAAATTCTTGGTAGATCACTAGTCAGTTTTAGATGATATTATGATTTAATTTAAAAATGTATGTTTTATTACTATAAAAATATATTATAACAATTATTTCACTATACCTACTAATTTAAATAATTAAATGTGACGTAGATTTAGAAGTCAAGAGTTTCAGATGATTCATTAAAATACTTCTAATTTAGCTACAGTAAATATATTCGATATCCTCCCATTCTTATAGCAGTATCACAGACAACTTTTAACCAGTTAATTAAAAAATGAAGCTATATTATTAATAAAAAAAAAAAAAATTGGAAAAAAATGTTATTATATATATATATATATTTTTTTTTAATATAAACAGTTTTAATACAGAGAATATTTTATCAAGAAATCACTTAAGTTTTTTATTGGTAAAATAGTAAAAAAAAAGTGTGTCATACAGTACAGGTCACGAAAAACTGGACTAGGTTCGTTCTGTTTGACTCCAGTTTAAAAAAAGCGCTTAGGTGAGAACAGGACAATCCTGTACGAAACATGACATATAGTCACCTCATATTAGATTGAAAGACTTAGAATGTTCAAGTAAATTTTAATGAAATCAATATATTTTCTGTTTGACCTTGTTAAAAAAAAAAATCGAATGCATAAAATTCTTTCACCACTACGTGGATGGATTAATCGTTAGAATAACGTTATAATGTAGTGTACAGAGATTTATGGCATTATTTGAATAATAATTTTCTGAAAAAAAAATATACCTATACAAAATTCTTTCCATGATTAATTTAATTTAATTATATTCGAATAATACTGTCGATCATGTAAAGGTATTCTATTAAAAATGATACGAAATATGTACGTAGAGTATTGTTTTTTGTTTTTTTTTTCATTATCCCTCAGTATATTTATTATTGTGTGTGTGTGTGTGTGTGTTTGCGAATAGTCCATATAAAATATTAGAACGATACAACTTATAGCAGTGGTAGTTTACTATGAATGTAGATTTAGCAGTGATAGGATGACACAGGACTCTATTGATTTCAATCGTTACTAATATATATGTATCATTGTTTACCGTTTATATAAAACGGCCAGTGGTAAGATTCCCACAAAGATACAGTCACGTTCATTTTGGCATTCGGACGCGCAGGTTTGGATTTTATTCTCTTTTTTTTTTCAATATAAGTACTTAATACACATATTTCATTATTCGTGGGCGAGAACCATGTTAAAAATTCCGAAAAAAATCTTTCAAAATTAAAAAAAAAAATAAGAGAGGAAGACTAAAATATGTACTTGTAAATATAAAATTAAAGTTCAAATTCTGTGATCAAATTTTTGATGTGCAAAAGAAATTTGAAGACTTAGTAATCAAAAGTTGCATTCATTTAAACATCAAAAATGTGTAACCCTTGAGAAGGCGTCACAATAGCTGTACATCACAGGTAAAATAATGCAAGTCACAAAAATAAAATTTTTCAGGAAACGCGAAAAACTAAATTTATTTCTTCCATTTAATTCAAAATTATTTTTTATTTTTATTCATAGTGGTAAATGGTAATCATTGGACGTACGTGACTATACCCTTTGTGTAGTTTAAGATTTACGATAGTATACTTTTCGTATATTTGTGCATAATAAATATGAAGTTAAAATATTTTACCACCACTCATATTTTATATCAAACATTACAAATATGGATTTCACTCAATTAAAAAAAAAAAAAAGCCGGACATACTTCGCACGACGGGTGGTATTTTCTTGACGGGCGTATTAAATTTTAAAGAAACGATAAATCATTTCTTCAGTAAAACGATTCTG
>JAIPRM010008970.1:0-15296 GCA_025469315.1 Stegophylla sp. TES_Ste_2020
TATATGTACGTTAAAGTGCGTAATTTTAAGTAAAACTAACGAATTCAGTAGAAATTCTAACTTCAAACGGGTATAAAAAAAAAAGATGACTAACGATTTTTGAGATTTTTTCAGATCAATTAGACACCATGTTCATAAAAATCTTTGTAGGTATTGGATCGATCAAGCATTACGTGAAAATCTAAGCGCTTTGTAAAACGTCAAAATAATTTTACAAGTAAGTGACGTGTAAAATAATTAATCGTATTTATTTGTATTTTTCTAGTTTTTACACTAGGGGAACATCGATTTTGTAGAGACAGTACGACGTAGAAAACGTTTCACTGTGTCAGACTTCTAGAATGTGAACACACGCCTCTTACACTATGTCTTTTTCGAATTCATATCTCGCTACCCCATTTGTAACCTTGTATCCTACAGTAAACTTAATAATTCTCTGCTGCACACACACACACACACACACACACACACACACACACACACGAGGCTGTCTTTGTTGACAGAAAGCGAAGGCTACGTGAAAAAGTATACCTTTTTCTCTGGGACGGCAAGAAAAGTTTACTCTTATCCGTAATATTTCTGAAACCGAGGGGAGTACTATAATCTGGGCCCCCGAAACGGAGACAGAGGAGGGAAGAGTAGGAGGAGGAGGAGAATTACATTACAAATCGACTCAGTCGTTTCTCGTGCACCGTGTATAAGGTCTTAAGAAACGCGCCGGGGGCCTTGTCAGTAAAGCCAAGAAACTTTTTATTTTTCACGTTCAAAGGTCGCTTTTACGACCTCGGCAAAAGCACCGGATTTTCTTATTAGTTTTTTTTTTTTTTTTGCTCCGGCGCCTAATCTAGCGCACTCGGCTCTACGCTTTTAATCAATTTGGACAAGCTTTTTTTGCTTTTTTTTTATTTTGTTTTGTTTTATGCATAGTAGGGGTCTAGGGGGAACCAAAAATGTAACAACACCGAATTATATAGTTTTACAACAAATAATATTTCATGGTTATTTTCTTCACGTCTTGACGATTTGCATTTTCTCCCTGCTTTCGCTCGCTCTCCGAAACACCATAAAGAAAAGAACATTATACGAAAGGATCCATGAAAAATAAATTACACGGGAATAATGGCACCGTAAAGAGCCTACTACGGACGTGGCATTTATAAAAAGGCCGCATGAACAGTATCTGCTTGTAGCGAGATACTATTTCGAATAAAATATTGCCCTTCCTCTAATCTTGTATTGCAAACGCTGAAATAAAGTGAAAATGGTAGAGCGGCACCGGTAAATGCGTAAAATGTTAATTTTTTTTCGAATTAAATCGTTTTCCCGTGCAGGTATAATTATAACTTAAAAATACTTGAAATATTTCATTTGAATTTTCTACTGACATCCATAATGCATTCGTTATTATTATTATTATTATTTTTTGTACATGTTAATTCAATATTTGCGTGACGAATTTACGTACTGATGTGTGTATGTTTACACGCGATCAGCAGTTAAATAAACCTAAACAAATATACACGTAGTTCATATTATAGTTATCTGAACTTTATCTAGAAAGAGTTAAAATTCAAACGTATTAAACGAATTATCTTTTTTTGGGGGTTTTTAACGTCATATTGTGAATAATATTTAAAACAGTTAATGTACCTACCTATCGCAAGATTTTAAACGTGAAAAAAAAACATTTTTATTGTACTGAAGATATTAAGTTGGTAATTTGACTATAACATAATATTATTTATTTACATACATACTTATAAAATGTAATGTGTATTGTAATAATAATAATATGAAAAATTGAATAATTGTGCAAAAAATATTACACTTGATCGTAGTGAGTTTATATTATTAATTGCAGGTCGAATAATTTACAATTTTGGGCGAAACGAGGTAGTATTAATGGTTTACGATTTCGTCGTTTTCGTAATCTTCGTAATTGATTGGAAATCGAACGTGCTATAGATTAGACCGTTTCGGAGAAATTACCATTTTTAAATTTCCACAGAAGTTTAAAATACGGGCCACTAGGATGACAAAAAAAAAAAAAAACAGAAACGAAATGTAAGCACAACCTTTTTTTTTTTAATAAAAACTTGAACAGTTTGCAGGCGCTCAACTTGGAATTGTTTTTCGAACGCAGAGATTTATTTCTATTATTGCGCTTACGAGAGTGTGTACTAACATAAATAATACTGGTTTATATACCCGAGGAGCGAACTAAGCGAAGAGACGGATGTCCGATACCCCCCAAATAGCACAGGCACATTCGTTGTTTCTTTCGTGTTACATACATTTTGTGTACAAAAAGAAAAAAATAATAATAACAATAATAACCCAAGTGCGGTTAAAATTTATTTAAAAGCGTCGTATAATTTTTATTCCGGACTAGTTATTTATTTATTTATTTGGTTTTGAGTAAAAACCGTATAAAGTTTATTGATCCTACGTAGTGTGCATATAATAATAATATACACGTGCATATTGATCGAAAAGAGAGACACGTGTTGCGAATAAAATATACAATATATACATATACCTACGCAGTACACACCGCACACATGAGACTTCGTTTGGGAACTGTATGATATTAGTTTTATACAGTACGAGAAATATCGCGCGAAGCCATAACCTTTAAAGTTTATTCGGTGAATATGTGTATGCGGCGGGCAACTTTTACAGAACTTTACTGCTAGAGTTTAGAACAGACGACGTGCTCGTTAATAAGAATTAATCGCCACTAATAGGTTAAAACACAAGATTGGTTTTACCAGAAAAGCTTTTGAGATTTTCACCGTATTTTCTCGAATTGTAAGGGGAGGTGGTATAAATTTCGGTCGGGTATTGGCGCGGTAGGGAAACGGTAGAAAATCGAGTTTGCCGGGGCGAAAACGTTGCCCGCTCGTAGTTTATTTATTGGACGGTCGAGTTTCTCCCGGGGGGATTCAAGAGTTTTCCCAGGTCCGCTCCGGGCTGATTTAAAAGCACCTGGACGAAGTACAGTCCTTAACACAACACACAACACTTGCTTACTCGTGTACCCTTGTGCTTAAACGTAACCAAGCAGCGACAACATGCTTGCTCCTCCCCCCGCGAGTATATCCAATTATGACACTCGTTGATCTGAATTATGGGCGCCATACTCTATGATCCTCTTTTGGGACAGTAATACGTTATAATAATAATTAATTTATTATTATAACGTTATTATTTAATTTGGATTACGCTAAGTGAAGTAGAAAATCGAAATTACACATTCTTCGAATAAAACTTAAATGAATGTGTTTTTTTTATTTTGTTTAAAAAAAAATTTGTATAATATATATATTTAAGTATCAAATTAATATTAAAGATGACATTTTTTCAAGGTTGGTTGTCGCAAATTAAAAAGAAAAAAGCTGTTTATAGTCAATGGACTTAAGACTAAAATAGTAACTTGAGTAATATAGACGTGCATATTTTTAATGATACCAAAATGCTAATATTTTAAAAAGTCACACTAAAATAATAATTAATGATACATTTTTTGATTTAATATTTTATTTAACTTTACGAGTAATTACTATTACTAATTAAAATCGAAATTAATGACCCACAACAATAATACAAACATGTCGAGTCATCTTTAGATTAAATTTAGAAAAAATAATATTTTCAAAAAATTTTCTATGCATGGCAGCCAAAATAAATTAAATTAAATCGATATAAAAATAAATAATATAGATACTTATGAAGAAATCTTCAAATATTTGTATAGCTTTTGCTTCGTTGGCTACTTACCAATTATTAGCTACCTATAGCTAAAAAATGTCAATTGTATATTATAATTAATAATTGCATAAATAAAACACATTGCCTTCATTAAAATATTTGACTTTGGAAACTATATCAATATAAATTCATAAATTTTGATATTTTCTATAGATAGTATGTAAAAAAGGTCTAAACAAATAATTCATTTTCAACATTTTTTTTAATATTTGAATCGAGCTTAATATAAATGGTTATCGTAAATATGATGAGGGAATTTGATTATATATATACATATATTTTTTTTTTTTGAGTAAACAATTATAATTTAAAGATAACAATGGAGATAATGGAATAAAAACTTGGGAAAAATTAAAGGGGGAGATAATCAGAAAATGTTTTGGCATATTAGAAAAAAATATTAAGGTGTAGTCAGTAAAAAAAAAAAAAAAAAACATATGCTTAGTATTATTCAACACTCAAGACAGTACATTTTCGATAGGTAGTCAAAAAAAAAAAAAAAAATTATAAATACTTATGATATTAATATTGTATATTGCTGATAATCTAGTTTAAATTCGTGAAATAAGAAAGAACAAAAAAACATTAAATTTTTTCTCTAAATAATCATGTATTAAGTGAAAATAAATTATAAAATTATGTATTAGCATAATATGTATTAGGCAATATGGAAATAGTTACAATTTAGATTAGCGATTTAAATCGATAGCTTTGTAAGAAGAAAAAAAAAAGGCAAAATTACTTTCACTTTAATATTTAGACTATAACAGAATACTCGGTTTTCAGTTTTATGACGGATAAATTATTTATGTTTATACGATATTTTATATTCATTTTCGTAACCTTAGCAAACACACATGCATTGATTGTACAAGTCAAACGGAATGGGAATAAAATTGCCGAGTTACAAAAATAATTGTATAATATGCCTCGTGCTAAAAATTATCATAGCATATATATATATATGAGTAAAAATATCCGTTTATGTACAAAATACTCGGTGTAACCTCCAGGTTTGTCAGAGTTTGGACAAGATGTTAAATCTAAAAAGTGTAAAAAAAAATATTAGTAGGTTAATTCGTTTTAATGATATTCTATTGTTATCGTCAACGTGTGGTTACAACTCTCTTTTGAAAATATTATAATGAATTATGACTTGTTACGGACAGGGAAAAATAATATTCGAGGTAAATGTCGCTACTGCCTCCTGACATTCATTTGTTTGACAGGAACTAACGCGAGGGGGAATAATCACGCCCACGTTGCCTGAGCCAACACAACGTTCGACGACGAAATACCTTAAAAAATAAAACGACCTCCGATTGACTTTCTATGCCCCGTGTGTACGGGTTCTATACCGTACAAGTTTGGAAGTGTCCGAGAAAATCAATTTTTTTTTTTTTCTACGCTTACCAACAGACTACACTAATGCAGGCTCTTCACCGGCTTGCTGGCCGCATTGTGTTGAAATTATATGTATACGATATCGATTAGGGGAAAGAACGACAGTGTTTGCAGCAAAACGACAAGTGTCGTATATGACAAATGATAAAACGAACTTTATCGATGAAAAATGAACTGCGGTTTCTCGTAGGAGTGCGAGTGCGACAAAGTTTACAGACTATTATCTACCTACGCGATTTTTTCACACTATTCTTTAGAGTTTCGACTATACTTTTTTTATCTATACTATTTTTTAACGATAATTGTTAGTTGAAAATTATTGAAAACATGTTTAGACACTCTTGGTAACCTATAAGCGTCTTAAACTGCTTAAATAATTAGGTACTATAAAATTACTGAATAAATATCATTACAGGTAGTTGTTTATCTATACGTTTTAATAGTAAAAAAATTAAATTATTAATGGTTTTGTTAAAGAAAAAATATTCAAAAAATAAAAATATCATTCTGTTTCATCGCGCGTTACGATTTACAAGCATTGTACACGTTAAGTTAACTCGGATGTTTATTGAAAATTCATAATATTTACTCCGAAAACGGGGTATTGTATTACGAAGTTTGTAATCTACGAGCCTGCGAGTTCAAAGGTTGTCGAAACGTATGTTTAGGGTTACTGAACAACTACGGGCTGTATTTTTAGGGTAAATGGAGAGGTTGTAAAAGAGCAGCGGTTGAAATTAACCTGGCGACTTTTGAGAGGGGAGAGAGACTTTTGACCCGGAGGC
Organism: Stegophylla sp. TES_Ste_2020; assembly: GCA_025469315.1. Taxonomy (NCBI): domain Eukaryota; kingdom Metazoa; phylum Arthropoda; class Insecta; order Hemiptera; family Aphididae; genus Stegophylla; species Stegophylla sp. TES_Ste_2020. The sequence continues at coordinate 5,961 of JAIPRM010008970.1, forward strand.
GATGAAACTCAATTTGAATAAATCCATTTGGTAACCTACCTTGTTTTTAGTTTCTGCCGTGTCGAGAAGACCTTTTGGGAATTACATTTTCTTTTTGACAGCAAAGGAATAACACTGTATATTCGCAGTTACTTTAGAAATGGCGTTTTGTTTTCTGGTTAATCGACACACAATTTTATTGACCTAAACGGCATTAAAAGTGAAATAGCAATTCGTGGTCGGAAACACACATTAATATTTGATTTCCCTTAATGTATTTTTGATGTTTTGAAAAATAGTTATGTTATTGCTATTTGATATTTTAAATGTTGACGATCAAAATGTTAGAAACACAAAACGTAAAAGTCGAATAAGTACTGTGTAAAAAGTTCATAAAAGTTTGAGAAAAGTTTTTAAGGTGATAAATCATTGAATAATATTAACACTAATAATAAATTTACACAAAATATACGACCTTACACTATATACAATATAAATAATACTACCAACACTATAAACTGGCCATAAAAAAAAAGAAGATGCTTAAATCACTAGAAATCATTGTATGGCTATAAATTATTACAAATAATTATCTTCAATAAAACAGTAATTATAAGAAAAAAGTCAAAGTATTTTGTTTTTTCTTTCTCAACAAATCGTAACACATCTAATATATTAGCTATTCCACAATTTTGTTTCAATACGCACTTAGCAATAATAATATTGATAGTTTTTTAACTACCTGTAAAATTTTCTAGAAAAAAACACCGTGATAGTGATTTTTTTTATTTATAATTTCGATTGAAAAGTTTATAGATATTTCGAAATATCATAATATAATATAATATCATTGTATCTGTTTAAAATATGTGCTGTACCTAAGAAAATTAACGAGAAAAAACGTTGAAAGATCAACTTTTAGCTACACATCGGGTAATTAGTTCCTTTTAATGTAATTAATGTTTAAATAATAAAAGTCAGTTAAACGGAAAAGTAATTTATGGTTAAAAATTAAACGACTTTAATATTCTTATAGTGCTAATCCGTTTTGACAGGAATAAATGTTCACAGAGACTTTTATTTAATTAAAATTAAGACAATTTAAATGTTCTTTTAATATGTTTTAGTCGAATAAAACTTGAAAAACCTCTTCTGTCGGAAGTCCAATTTATTAATCCCCTCCCCCTTCTATATCCAGAGACTCTAAGCCGTATTGACGTTTTCGTCGTTTTCCATTTTCTACCGAAAACAATCTTTTCTCCGTCTTCCGAGTGTCTTTTATGCGTATACTATCGTAAAGTGTCCATATTACATTTTTTCCTCTTTTCCCTCTCAGTCCTTCCCTATCGCGACCATATCCGAAACATAAAACGATAAAACGGGGGTCGTTTGCGAAACTGGGTCTGTAGGCATTTCACCCTTTTCCAGGAGATTAAAGTTTAATGAGCTGCGAGTGCCTAAACAATTTGTCAAAATACCCAGAATCCAAAGCATCTGATACTTCCATTTCATTTATTACACACAATAACGGCCGTTGTAATTACTGTTCGTACTATTAGAAACAATTTACCTGTTAGCCTTAGAAATTATTCGGGGTGTTCGAAATAAATATTTAAAATATGTAAAATATGAGAGGTCCTTGCCCGGTTTATCATACGCCCCAGGTTCAATATAATTTAAACGGTTTCCTTCGAAAGAGTAATTTTAGTGACTGGAAATAAAAAAAGAAAACACTTGAATAGGATTTTTTTTTGTTTTTTACTAGTATATTTTGTAAATAAATACAAATAAAAAAATACAGTTCAAAGAAAAGAAAAACAAAAAGTAATTCAAACTTCTATGGAGTAGGTATCAATCCATGACATGCGCACGGGTGGGGGAGTTTTTTGGGTTCAAACCCGCACCCCCCCTCCCATTGGGATTTTTACTTAATTTTTGATTAATATTTTATTAAGTCATAGAGTTATTTGCATTCTTTTAAGAACGGCTGAATTTCATTGGACAAGGTGCTAAAAATTAAACTCTAGAATAATTTTAGCATGTACAAAAAAAAACACCTTTTTTATGGTAATAAAAATAATAGAAAGTAGACTAGATTTGACGTATTGAAACCAAAATTCGAATTAGTGGTTTTTGAATAGTTATTCAAATTTAAGTATTAAGGATAATAAAATAGCTTCTTATGTACACACGTATCATTATATGTACACAATATTTTAATTATAATATGTATATTATTATAGTTATAGTTAACTAATAATATTATGAATCTACATTTTGATTAAATATTTCTCATTAAAGATTAATTTTGTTGATTCGTAATAATTACATACTACGTAAATAACTAAAAAACTACTATCCACAATACTTAAATTTGAATAATTTAAAAATTACTTGTTCGAATTTTGATTTCATTGTATCAAATTCACATCGCCACAGACATTTTTAAGATGGTATGAAAAAAAAGTTATGAAAAACATAGTTTTTTTATAGGAATTTGAACATTTCAAAAAAAATAAATCTAAATTTTTGCATTGTTACAGCCAAAAATCATGCCTAATGTATCACTCCATATGATACATAAACTTTGCATTAAAAATTATAAAAAATTAAAATTATTATATACACAAATAAACATTTTAATATTATCTTGTATTTTATATTTTTCAAAACACATCCCTTGAACAAATTCTGCACAGGGGCCTGTTATATTGTATTTATTTATTTAAACTATTATCGTTTTTATATTATGCCTCGAGTTTACAATGAATTCAACTTAATTTTGATTAAAGCATCATACCCCGTTTTTGAGTTTGATGTACTGGAAGCCATAACCTGTTGACCCTAGGTGCATTTATCATGTTTCCTTTATGTACGCAAGACGCACTTCGCAGATGCAATATCCTGTAAAAGTATCCCCACATTGTTGTTGATAAATTCGATATCATTTCCTCTACTGTGTAAGGGGATACCCGTACCAAAGACACAATAATACCTACTATGAATGTATTATGTTCAACATTGAAACGTAAACTAAATGATATTTTATTTACAGTTTAAAATCTAAAGTTTCTTTATGAGGAACTTATAACCCGGACAAAACGGATTCAGTTTAACGTGAATTAATGAAGTCACTATATAATAAAACGAAAATCGATTATTATATTTCATTCCGATACACATTAAACTGTAATAATTATTATCGCCTACTTTTTGTTATTATATTTATTATAATAGTTAAATATTTTTCTAATGTAATGTGCGCTTTATTATAATAGAGGTCACGTTTAGTTTAATTCGTTACTGACCGATTTGAATATTGAACCTGGTGTTGAGGTTTCTATAATTTATCGTTTTTTATACTTTCATGATGATAAATTTACGTGGGCGTGATGTGATTCGGTTCGTTGCAACATTTATTATGGCGTACACCGAAAGTATCATAAATAATAATAATAATTTCTTGTTTGTTAAAAAACTAACTTGGGCGAAACAATAACTCCGAATGAATATTTAGAAACGACATTTTTTAGTTTAAATAACTTTACTCTTTACTCAAACCGTGAAAACCGGAAACATATATTTTATAACTCTGTAAAACATATTTATTTTTAAATCTGTTTTTTTCATAGTTATTATTTTTATTTTTTTTTTCAGAAATATTTTTCCAACTGAAAAAGTACTCGGATTCATAATTTTCTGGTAAAAAATTGGTTAAGTGTAGTATTTTACAGAGGTAATTTTTCGAAGTTCTCAACAATTTTTCCAAAAATAAGGAGAAGACTGTCAAAAATCTGAGTGAAAGTGATTAAATATGCCGTAAACTAGATTTTTAGACTAAACACCAAAAATAATAGTACTAGAAACTTAAACTATTACCTACTGTCGAAAATAAAGTAGCACCGACTGACTAATACTTTTTTTTTAGATATTCATCTTTTTTAAATTTATATAGAATTTTGGAAAACATTTTTCAACGAAATTTTAAGTTATTTTTATTAATGTAGTTTAAAATAGTTTAATTTATGTATATTTTCTTCTTATCGTGTTATTTTATTTTTTATGTTTAATAGATTTTACAGTATTAAAAATGAAATGGCTCGAGGTGCCACAGTATTTATTTTACTTAATTATACTTATTTAATAATAATAATAAATTACGTTGTTTTATTTTCAACCAAATGTCAAAACTTTAATTCAGTATTAACTAAAATTATAAAAAACATATTTCGGACGCTTTCCGAAAAAAAAAAACCAGATAAGGCCTTGTTAACGGTAACATATGTATGTACTAGTTGAATAACTCTGCTTTGTTCATGTGTAAAATATTTGGTTTGATATTTTTATTTTTTCAATATTTGTTACATAAGATTTAAAAGTAAGAAACGTCTCTCCCTCCTCTTACCTCTCTCTCATTCCTCTCCCCCTCTCTCGTCAAAGGTTAGGTAGGGGTGGCCTTTAAATCAGAGTGTGTGACCATGGTTACCAAAGTTCTTTACTATCCCGTTAAAAATTGGTTAAGTCATTTCGAAGATTATCTCGTGCAAATAGACAAACTCTTTAATTTGATTTATCTAATAGAAGGAAGATAGAAGTTGCGAATAGATCATCATGCTGTCATGGTCATCAAATAATTCTACCAGCCCGTGTAAATCCCTTCGAAGTCGGTTTAACCGTTTTGGAGGTTTTTAGCCCGAAAAACAGATAAGCTTTTTAATTTTATTTGTTGTATAGAAGTTACCCTTAAACTATTACGTTACCATGATGACAAAATTCAACACATCATGTAAACGTGAAAATATATTTTATCCTACTTCAACCCTTTTTTAGTAATCTGAATTTTAGAAAAAACTTTCTTAGTTAACATCACCTACCTATAAATTAGGTACCTTCTCAATAAAATTAAGGTTCATAGATTAAACTGTAACAGCATATAAAATTTTGATTTTTGTTTTGACTCAATTGCTAAATTAAAAAATATTGTATTGAATATTTCATGATTTCTTTTTCTTCTCTTCTCTGTATTGTATTCAAATAGCCTAAGCATGTATTATTAATTCTTATACTTATCTGTACTATTTACCCCTTTGGGGTGTTAATTAATATAAACAAATAAATAAATAAAATAAAATATAGTGTTAAATGAGTGAGTGAGTGACTTTCGCTTTTATACTATTATTGTATTTTTTTTTAAGTAGCAATAATATTGGAAATAACAGATTACTCGGAGGAACATTTGGAACAACGTTGGCAAAAAAAAAAGTCGTTAAAATATTTAAACGCCTCGCTAAAAAACCATAACGTTAAAATGTAATAATATCTCTTTTTCCTCATCCCTAGAATAATTCGGTAAAAATATGGCACAGCCATAACTTCATGGAGTTATTGACAATAATTTTGTCAAAAAAAAAAATCATAAAATTATATAAATACCTCACCGAATAACCGTAACATTTAAATAAAACAGACGCTTCGTCCCCTTGTGGTAATTAGTAAAGAAAGCACAACCGTAACTTCCGGGGAGTTATTGGCTCCAATTTTGAGAAAAAAAAAATCTTAAAATTATTTAAATGCCTCGATGAAAAACCGTAACCTTTAAATACAATTCCCCCCTCCATTTTCTCTTTAGACAAAAAAATGACGTAGTGACTGGAAAATAAAAAAAGCCTGTTCTTTTAATATATACAGGATGTCCCAATAAGATTTGACAAATGCAATAATTTTTGTTCTAATAATAATTTTTAATTCTTTTTTTTTTTTGAAAGTATGTATAGTCTTTTTTTTTAAATTCCAAAATTTTCAAATTTGAAATTTTATACTATAATTTTAGAAACGATGTAAAATAGTTATTTATTGTAAACCTGATTTTTAGAAGGATTGGTGGTTAAATCTCTAATACAAGTTAATCCGTTAATTTTCAACAATTTTTTTGAATTTGCAAATAATTTAATAATTTTGTCAAATACGTCATAATAATTATGGTAATATTATGACGTCAATTATTGATATCGTGACTTATATTTAACCGTATTATTAAATTATTCACAAACTTAGAAATATCGTAGAAAATGAATGTATTAACCTTATATAAAGATTTAAGCACCAATATTTTTCAAAAAATTAGATTCACAAAATAGCTATTTTGAATTCTTTCTAAAATTGTAGTGTAAAATTTAAATTTTAAAAATTTGGATCTTAGAAATATATATATATATTATACATTATTGCAATAGCTTAGTAATACTACAGTATTTTCAAAAAAAAAAAAAAAAATGTTAAAAATTATTGCATTTATATGTATAAGAAAGGATAATATCGTCATTATGTATGTATAAATACGGGAGGTGTGTTCAAAAAATACTAAAACTAAAATTCTTACAAAATATATTAAAATTATGGTTCACTTATAAAATAGTGCATATTTTAATGATATTTAATAACAAAATATTTCAGTAGTATTATTTTAAAATTAATTTAAAAAAACAAAAAATTATTGCTTTAAAAAAAAAAAACAACTGTAAATATATTTTGATAAAATACAATATAGGTACTATGTTTGTCAATCGAAATATCGATTTGTCGATAGAAAGTTTTTTAAAATGACTCTCATCTTTGTGTACACTAAAGATGAGTTTTTTCACGGTCAATTCAACGCTATTATGTAAACAATCCACGAATTTTATTTAAAACAATTTACAAACTTATTTAAACAATAAATAATACAATTTAAATGTGAATATTAAAGTACCTTTGAAATGTTATGTTGTATAAAACAAATTATGTAAAATGGTCTCTGCACGATTGTAAACTCGGGGTTTGTTAGACTTTAAACCAATTGAAATTAATTGCAAAGTAACACAACAACAATGTTACACTTTGTTTAAACACGCATTTGTAATAGATTACTGTAGCTTTAGGCATAATATGTGAATAATATAAAAGTATTTTTATTTTAAATTCTGAGCAGAGCGAAGAAGCTTATGAATTTACAATGATGTTTATTTTTTCTTTCCGTTCTGTAAACACTTTTGTGTATAGAAATACTAATCCAAAAGCTTCGACGAACAGCCACTTTTTGAATCAAAATTCGGCTCTGGTTAGTACTTTATACGTTGAATTTTTCAAAATTTACATTATTTTAAATGTTTGACACTTATCCCTTTGATCGTTGAGCCCATGGAGCATTAATATGTTGTTAAAATAAAATATTGATAATTCAAAATCAACTCAATCGATATGTATAAAAATGTAAAAATAAATATATGTTTAATATATATTTATATATATATTAAGTAAGCCTGTAAATAATTTTTGCTCAAATATTTGGGTTTATGTATATATTATTTGCTAATATTTGAATTAACTGTTATTTGACCTGCAATTCTAACTTTGATTACTTATAAACATTTATTCATCGGTTCAACTTTTAATACAATTTGAGCATGAATAGAAAAACTCACGAGAAATCTTTTAGAACAAAAAAAATATTAAACGAAATTAAATTTAAAAATGTTATAAAGCTTTGAATGAAATGTTCAGTTTCATGTTTGAATAATTTTATTGAAATTAAAATTGAACTAAATATTTCCAAAATTCCATATTAATTATTATTCCAAAAGTGATTAAATTTCTTTAACAAATTTTTTAGTAGTATATGTTAAGTTTTTGTTGATAATAGGTGAAAATATCAAATTTCTTGTACTGTTAGTTTCGGAGTTCATCTAGGACTAAATCACTATTATCGAAATCGTGAAAATCATGTTTTCAGATCATATGCTACAGTTTTTACTCAGTTTTTCTTTGTTTTTAGAATAACTATTGAAAAATTATTTCTTTTTAAAGTATACCATATTGACTCAATTTCTGAAATTCCTGGACTAAACTTTTGGATAAGGTTTACTACGTCGAAAGAAGTTCACAGTAAAAGAAAAAAAAATTAAACATCATTATAAAATCAAATTAGAGTTTAAAATTTAGCTCTTAATTAATATATTATTGAAATAGATTTCGTTACTTTTATATAATATATTAAGATTATTATTTCTATTTATATTGGATTAGTTAAATATTAACACTAAGAGATGCTCTCTACGCCTTATCTATATAAACGTTATATAGGTACGTTCATGTGAAATAATATATTCAAAAAACTTTTAAACGGTTTCTCGCTCTGACGCACACAACATATTATGTCACAGTGTTTATATACTTTTACGTATTTTTACGACACACACGCTAAAATATCTGCATCGAGCATTTACCACGAAATACGAAAGTGCGCAGTTCAGATGTTTATTACACAGAAACTTTATACTATTTTTTATATAAAAAAATATAAGAGTTAACTTCACTATGAATTTTTTAAAGGGTTTCGTAAAAATTTGAAACATAAAAATGAGATTCAAATTTTCTTCTGAAAAATCCTATGGACCATTATTTTTAAAACAATGTTTGTGTAAAATACAAACATGCATTTGTATCTGATAATAATGTTGTTAATAAAATAACGAAGTGATAATCTAAGTTTTTGCACTATACCGTCGTATACATTGTGAAAAACTAAAATTAACCGTCAAAGTGTGTGAAGAGGATTTCATAGAATTCGTTGGAGACACTAAGAGCGATTCGATTAATCAAAATGCATGGAAAAAAAAATCTCAAGAAATATTTTTATCTTTCCTCCCCTTTTCACCGGAGAGGAACGACGAGAAATTTCGAGTTTTCGACGACGTTCCAAATGGTCGTCTGCGATACTAACGATATTAACAATAAATCTTTTTACGCACACGCGCTCGTCTCGTCGTAGACATCGCAGCATCTATATATACATATACATATTATAATTATACGCGCATAATCGTCCATATGGGGCGTTACGTACACGTGCGCGGACACGCATACAAGTGCTCACGCACGCGCACACTTGCCGTCACACTGACGACAGGTACGTTGTATTCAGGCACGTGGGGGGATTTAAGGGTTCAAATCCTCCTCGAAATTTTTCCAAAAGTTCATTATAAATCATCCGATTAGTTTTCGCTACAGTATTTATAATTATTAGGGTCCGGATTTACATGCATTTGCATGTGTTTTCTGAACAGTCCAAAATATAGCTAGGTGAGCTGCAAATTTGATTTGTAATTCAATAGATCTGAAATATAAAATTTTATTTTGCATATTTTTGAATTTTTTTTTAGATTTTGAATGAAGTGAAGAAGCTAGTGTTTTTACAGTGATGTCTATTTTTTATTTTTTTTTTCTGTGTACAACTTTTCGTATAGAAATACTTGTCCAAAAGTTTCGATCAATAACTTTTTGAAACCGGATTTGCCTCTAGATTGTACTTTAAAGAGGTCA
>JAIPRM010008971.1:0-15294 GCA_025469315.1 Stegophylla sp. TES_Ste_2020
AAATTTGAAAATACGCCACTGTATATATATATATATATATATATATATACAAATATACATATATTATAGTCTAATTAGACATCACCATTGAATGTATTTTAAAAACTTTTAAAAACAGTCTAATAATGATATAAATTTCATGGATTTGTATTATATAAAGTAATATCAATATCATTGTCAGAATTATAGTAAATATTTTGTTGGAGCTAAGATATCTGAATCTGTTTGATTTAGCCCCCACTAATTGCATAAACCTTATGAGATTTATAAATCCCCCTGTTTCCACCTATGATAATTATATGATGTTAATAAGCAAATTACTATAAGTGCCAATTTTTATACGATGCAACTTTACCATGAGTAATATATACAAATATGACATTCATTTCATGGAATTGTATTAATTTACATACAAAAGAGTAATGTCTTTATAACATGATGTATAACATTATGTTTATTTTTTATAAGACTTTTAGGTAAATTTTGTGCTGGAAATATACCTAATATGTAATGTTTTATTCATATTTTATTACACTTTTTTGGTATTGACAAATTGAATCTTAAATATCAAACAACAGATGTTAATTATTCAAACTATATAATTATTAAATATATCGAAATTCATATGCAATGACTAATGAGACAATAATTTACAAGTAGAAAGCCTTTATTACATTTGCACCTACTTATTAAATTCAACAGACATTGTACATATTTTCTTATATAATTACATATAATCATAAAATTCAAGCCTATGATGTTAATAAGTCAATTAGTATAAGTTTATCTCTGTGGTAGGTATAAATTATAACACTGACATAAACAATTTTCATGAAATATTTATCTATCGAAATTTCCAAATTATCCATAGGCGTCTCCACCCAAGTGAACGAAGAGGTATGACATTTGCGAATATATGCAAGCTATGACAACGTAGGTGGCTATATCCATATGAAGGCCGAGGCCTGCAGTGACCGACCATTTCCTAGACTCACTTGGGAAAGCACCTCACTCGAAATTCTTCTTCCATTCACTTTTACTCCCCTCTTCCCACCCCCCAAAATTTTATTCTGACCTCGCCACTGAGGGTTAAATTACAGTGTCTCTTTAGACTTTGGCAAACGACAGTTTTAAATTAAACTATACTCGTGCACATTTGTGGAAATAGGCTAAACATTTTAGAGAACTAACCACACATATGTTCATTTGTTCGATTTAGCAGGTCGAAAAATACCCGATTTCGAGACACACGTAGAAAATACATTTCACTCTAAATAATGGTGCGTTACATTGATTTCAAATTCATACTCTACAGAATTATAATTCCTATAAGCGTATCGTTATAAATTTCGACACGAATACCCCTTAATCGCAATAATATATAAACCTACCATCCCAAAAAAATGTAAGCGGCTTCACCCATACAAGGGAGGCCGAGGTCTGCAGGACCGGCCAAACGCACGGTCTCAAAGTACAATCGGAAAAGCATCTCACTCGAAATTATTCTTCTATTCTTTTTCACTGTAGCCTTCACAACTGTGTCTCACCCGAAAGGTGTCCCACTTACAGCTAGAAGTAGCAGCAAAATAACCGATATATAATATAGTTGTTGACAGGTACGTTCTCTCCATATATTATGGCAACCTCAAGATGACTCCATTGTAGACATTAAATTGTACCAAACAGCTGACACAATAAATTTATGGATTGTATTATTTTTTGTCGATACCACTGGTTACGATTTAATCATTGACAATCTGCTATCATTATTCATAGAAATAGTGTTTTACAAAATAAATACATCAAAGTGCCCGCGTACAAGTAGTGACTTTAGTATCCAAACTCGGCCTTCAGTTGTTTTCCGAAGACTTGGAAATAATGAAGTCAAGTTAATTTCCCCTGATTTGAGTAACAAGGAAGGAGGAGAACTCGTAAATAAACTATACGAATACACGGCAAGTATTAATAATTATTTGTGTGTCATATTATATGCTAGGTATAATTTATTCTCAATTTTTATTTGAATTTTCCATACGGAACGTTGGTCTTAAAGAAATAGTGTTGTAAAAAAAAAAAAATACCGTTGATTTAAAATTATATGAATTTGTCGATTTTTTCTCGTATCGAACTAATGTGAATAATTTCGCGCAGAGTCGTAATACTATTTATATAGTTTCAGTTGAACTCGGGGAGTTAATAATATAAAAAAAAAAATGTTCCAAATTTTTTTTCACATTTTCAAAATTTTCCTGCGCCAAATTTTTTTTTATAGGATTTTCTACCTATGAAATTTATTCAGAATCTAAAAAAGGACACGGATTACTTTGTTATTAAAATAATAGTATTGGACAATTCCTAAATATTAGGAAAAAATTAATGGTTTTTATCGTACGGTATTATTGAAAAAAATAATTGTGAAGTCTATAAAAAACTGAAAACCCAAATATTTCTGTAAAAACATATTATATAATTACTAAAAAGTTGATGGCTTACGAATGTATAAAACTAGATTTTTATTGCTTTTTTATTTTTATAAAGACATTTGTTACCTCTCTCTCTCTCTCTCATACACACACACACACACACACACACACACACACACACACACATACAGTGTTGCTATGTTTAAAGCTATTTTGAACATCACATTTTGAACACCAGTAGTTTTGTTTTAAACGTTTAAAATATTTGTTTATAATGTGTTTTTATTTATTTAGGTGTTTTAAACATAAAAATAATACCAAAATGATCATTTTTTTTTTTTTTAAGTTTTCCTGAGTCGTTCATCTTAACTTGGTGTTTGTAATGACACAATTTGTAATATAGATTACAGTATATAATAATATTGAGATTAGATTCTTATTTAATATTTATTTAATACCTATGCATAACTTAAAACAATATGCTAAATAAACTTAAAATAGTATTTGTGAATATAAGTATAAACGATTTGGATAGTTGGAGCCAGGTCGAGTAATGAAAAGTGGATAAAGAAAAAGAAAGATAAAACATTTTACTTTTTGATAAAACTATTGCCTATTACGCCTATTGAAAAAAAAGTAATTTTGAGCGTTGTGAATAAGACCATCAACGTAAAAGCGGGACGTAGTAGTAAATTTTTATATTTAGATAAATAAATGATGATGCATATACCTTCGCTATAAATAATAATACTTATAAAAAAAAAAAAAAAAAACAATGTAGAAAAAAAAAAGGAAATAAGTACTTGTGACTGGAATTTATTTAATAGTATATTAATAAAATAGTTTTATGTCAATCAAAAGCTTTAAATGGTATAGACCAATAGGTCAATTTTGGCTTTTTTTTCGTCTCCCACTAATTTGCTTTTCGCATTAACGTCATCAATCAATAGCCAAGTTCCATCACTTCTAAGAGCATACGTATAGTAATGTCCCAATGGCGACAGTAAACGTAAAAATGATCCTCCCGGTTTGAAATTCATTACTCCCCTCAGATGATAAGTTGTGGAATTGTATGTCAAACGTTTAGGGATATCACGCAGTTGCATTTTTACTTGTTCCGTAGTATTCGATTTTCTTCTTCTAATAAGAGAATCCTCTGCAAACAAAATGTATGGACATTTCAATGTAACCTTTTTTTTTTTTTTTAAGTTAAATGTGAAATAATATTATATTGTTTATAAAATATGTATAATATGGGATACGGACAATCGACCGACAACCAAAATACCGACTGGGTCGATCGACCGACAAAAAAAAAAAAATATATATATATATATATATACACATTTAAAATATAAATTTTATTAAACGTTAATTAGATTATATTTAAGCGAATTAAAATTATAATTATATTAAATATTTTTCATGAAATAACGAAATCTATGCGACATCCCTGGACGTTATATTTTCAATTTTTTTTATTAAAAGATGGTTCAAACAACTAAAATATATTGTTTAAATAATAGTATAAGGTATAAAATAGTAATTTAATTTAATTTTAATTATAAATTCACCAGTCTTCAGTTTTATAAAATTATATTTAAGTAATTAAGTACAATAAAAAATACGCGATCCACGCAGAGTTTAAAAGTAAAAATTACGATGAAAAAATTTAATTATAAATAAACGTAAAAAATTACAATCATACAAGTAATCATACAAGTACGATTAGTGCGTGTACATGCTTATATTTTACGTCTTTACGATACACTCATATTTTAATCTTTTTGGCCGTAACGCTATTAATAAAAATGTTGAAAATATAACGTCCTGAAATGTCACATAGATTTCGTTATTTCATGAAAAACATTCAATATATATATTATATTGTCCGACTGAATTAACGCTTAATATAATTTATATTTTAAATGTATATATGTCTTTTTTTTGACCCAGTCGGTATTTTGGCTGTCGGTCGATTGTCCTGTCGGTCGAATGACCCAGACTCGTATACTATAAAACGTTTTGAATTAGTGTAAGACACAAATACCTACTTACCATTCCAAGTTAACACGTCGATAAATAAGTGCATATCGGAAATGTTTTTAACAATAACGCTGTCTTCGAGGATTTCACGTTGGAAACACGTATTCAAAAAGCTTTGTAGGTTTTCTATTCTCCCAGTTGGTGTTTGGTACGTTATATAAGCATTCGGTTTAATTGGTGTATATATTTTTGATTCATCATTTGCAATTGATAATTTTGTGTCTACTTTTGTCGGAAGATCATTGAACATTGATTCGACTATCTTAGAAACAGTGGTTTCACATGGAACTCTATAAAATGTAAACATTGTATTGACCATCTGAGGATTAGTCTTATTTATAATTAATTCAGTTCGGTCTTTGTATGTTGACTTAGTAATCCCATTGTTTGCAATTTTAGAAATAAATTCAAGAAAGCCATTAGTCCTTAAATCTACCTTTTGTCTATAGTCAATGCTATCTTTGTACGCAATCTGTAATACAAAATAAATAAATTGAAAACACTTTTAAACTATGACGAATAAGCAAGGCTGGGCAATTTCGAGATACTAAGTTAGAAGTAAAAAGTTGAAAATAAAGTTACTGAACGAGTTACTTTATTTTCGAAAATAACTTAAGACTTAACAAGTTACATTTGTTTCATTAATGCGAAGAAACTTAACAGTTAATATTATTTTTGTAGTCGCATTGAGTTACGGATTTTCAACTAATAAAAAAATTGTCGGAGTTTTGGCATTTTATAGAATACCTTCATAGTATACTATATGAAGTTTATACTTTTCCTACTCAGTTTTGAAATTCTATAGAATATCAGATTCAACACATTGGCAGTTACACAATATTTTATTGTACTTTCATCGAAAATTTGAATGTTGTGTTTGGACATGGATTTTAAGTATTAAAAAAAAAAAAAACTGAAAAAGAGACTTTTTTTCCACTTAGACAAAGTAATTTTTTTTTTTTTTTTTTCATAGTAAAATTGTAACTGAAATTAGTTATAACATATTATGAGTAACTTTTAACTTTAGACTTAATATCTCGGTTTTTTTTTTTTTTTAGTAACTTGCCCTGCTTTGAAAATCGGCAGAAAAAAAAACTATACCATTATTATTGACGCAAATGAATCAAACGCACATGTATTTATTAATGTGAACCATCCATTGGTGATTCCCCTGATATTATTTTTCAAGTGTATAGTCGATCCGTTTTTAAGGACAGGTATCTTTTGATTACTTGAACCAACCGGATTATTATAAGTATTTGTATCATCTTCTTCAGATATCTGCTCATAACTTGTTGATTGACCTGCGGAAATTTTAAAAATGAAATATAAAATAAATAAATAATATAATTAATACTGTTGTAGGTATGCAGTGCGGTACAATATTAGTCGGATTGGATGTGATACCACAATTATTATAAACAATGGCGCAAAACATCACCAGAAAAGTGAAGTGGAGATATATAAAAAATAAAGTAATGTATTGATAAGAATTCTGGACATATTACGCACTCTAGGTATTCTTAGTTCCACGGGTCTGTTACTCTTGATGGGTGTGTTGAAAATGACGATTATTATTATTATTATTATTATTATTCTTTATAATATTATTATATAAATACTTCACTCAGAATCGTGTTATTGAAGTAAATTATTGCGTATAATAAGTCAGTTGCATAAACACGAATAGTAAAATAATTGAAAAAAAAAATTGGACATTTTTCTAAACATGTTTTTTCCCTTTTTATATAAGACTTAAAGTATCGAAATCTTTACTACTTTAACTGTATGTTTTACATTTTTTTAACCAACTTTCGTCTTGAGTTACATATTGATTGTAAGTATTAACAGCTCGTGTTATTACAATGTTTTTTTTTTTCTGTGTAAGTACACGTTTTTGAAAAGAATTTTGTCCTAAAGTTTCTATCAGCAACTTCAAAAGCAAACAGAATTTGGCTCTGAATGGTAATTTAGTGAGGCCAATTTTGGAAATTCTCTGTAGAATTTTTTACACTATAATTTAGGAAAAACTGTCCAAAAATTGACAAAAACGCCTTTAAAAATTATTTTTAATCCACAATTTCGAACGATTAAAATATAGATAGAAAATAATATTAAAAATGTTATGCTGAAAGAAAAACATTTGCATGAAAAAAAAAAAAAATGTTGTAAATTTTTCCCATGATATAGATTTTATTTTCTTGTTCTCGGTGAACAGTGAGATATAAAACTGGGTAAGTAAAAATAAATTTCGTTCGTAATAACAATATAAAGACCAATGAAGTGGAACCAGAAGATCGAGGAATGGCCGTAATATGTATGCCCGGCTTATTTCTGTTTAACTTGTAAGATTTACAAATCAAAAGAAAACAATGACAAACGTTTTCAAAATTAAATCTCAAATTATATTATTCAGATTTTGATTATCATGTTAATTATCATAGTTAATAAAAAAATAAATAAATCGGTTTACTTGCCCGTCGATGATGAACCGGTTTCTTTACTAGAAGAAGACTGAAAAACAAAATATAGATATCAAAATAAAATATGTAGACCAGTATCTAAAGTAAAAATTCAGGCCAAATTACTATAGTTTTTGATATTTTATAGAACGTAATTAATATATGTCCTGCGCGATCCAAGTGATGTCCTTGATTATGTGTAATTTATTAATAGTATTGATTTGGTTAAAAAAAAAAAAAAAAAAAAAAAAAGTGGGTATTAAATTAATTCCGACAGTTTATATTTTCAAAAAATATAATAATTATTGACTACTGATTAATTAATTACAACAAAACAATAATTTGCTTTTAACTTTACGTGTTCTAAATATAGACAAACAATTTAATACAAATTATTGTTTTAGTCGCAAAATGTGAATTACAATTCAAGTGTCTCTTATCGTTTATAGCAGTGACCCGAATTACAATTTTGATAATTCGGATTTCATATTTTCGATTCCAGATTAATTCAAGTGTATTCACCTACATTATAGTTACTATTCCTTACACACGTTTTCATTTGTGTAATTATTTAGGGTTGGAACCTATAAAATTAAAATGAGAAATTTCTAACTTTTTATTAGGAGTGTTTTAGCGAGATGTCTCATTGTCTATATTATTATATCAACCTTGGGGCAATCTTATAAAATAAGGGTTGAAAACTATCATTTGAATTCATAAAAATAACCGACAAATCGATGAAGTTGAAAAATGTCAATTTTCGTTAGGGGATGGGCTGACGAGACGTCTCACTGATGGTAGTTTTAAAAATGCCATGTTGACACCTATCATACAAATGAATTACTACGAGAGAATTCGATTTTCTACAAGAGTTTGTTGTATTCACATTTTCATTGCAATGCTAAATCACGATTACATTAGTTACGTTTTATTGTTTAGATAACTTTTAAATCTTAAAATCAGGTGGATTTACATCTATGAAATTGCTTTACAAAATATAGTAAATTAATTTTAATGGCAACTTCGGTAAATATGAGCTAAAAATATACGTATAAAAATCAACAAAATATGCAGGAAAAAAAAATGATGTATTAATTATCACAGACTACTAGGTATCTACGAGTTAAAAAAATTATTAGTTGCATATAGTCCATAGGTATAGTTAGTATTGAAATTTTAAAATAAACTAATGTTTCCTACTGGTAACAGTCTGCTCGGTGGAGGAAATCAAACCTCTTGCAGACTACGAATTGAAGTCGTTTGCATGCTCAAAAAACTTGCACTGTCTCGGTGATATCAGTATTTTACTTTGGAAATAAAGATTTAACTAAAAACAAGATTATTTCATTTCACCGAATGACTTTAAAAATTTAATTATAGCACTAAAAACGAAAATATCGTAAATTGTGCAAAGTTATGCCAAAATAAAATTTTAAATTTTAATCATGAAACAAATTTTCTGCTGTATCTGAAATTTTTAAGCCACACATAAGAAATATGTAAATGCTGGTATAAAATCACAACATTGATCACAATGATCCATAATAATATAATTTATTTTGTGTTCGATATTAACAGAACCAATATAAAAAATTCCACCGTTCTGCGTGATATTAGTTCGATATGAGGTAAAATCGACATTTCAAATAATTTTAAATTTACGGTTTTTTTTTTTGTACAACACTATTCCTTACTATTCCGTAAGGATAATATTAGAGTAACAGGTCAGAATATTACGCTTATCATAACGCGTGGTAATTAAAAACTAATTTTTTATGCTTACCGAATATAAAAGTAGTAGTTTATGTACAAGATCTCCATCTTTCAAGTCAGTCAAGTTAGGGGAAACTAACGTGGAGTTATTTTTTCCGTATCTTCGGAAAACAACCGAAGGCAGAGTTCTGATGTCAAATTGTTGTCTTGCTCTTTGGCATTTTGATGTATTTATTTTGAAAAACAGTATTTTATCAGATGATATTGATGCCAGACGGTCAATGCTTGAATCATAACTATCGGTATCGACAAAAAAAATTGCACTCCATAAATCCTGTTTGTCGACTATATTGTATATTTGATTTTCGAATTCGGAGTCGTTTTTAAGTTCCAAAAATATAAAGCCAGAACTTTCCTATCAACAACGATATTATAAATCGATTAGAGACTGCAGTTTTATCTTACTGCTACTATTACTATTATTATTAATTCTACTACTTTCACTATTTAACCACACCTAAAATTTTCAGAAGTTTCATTTAATAAATATCATTGTGTCTTTATATATATATATATATAAAGACTTAAAAAAAAAACGAAAAATTTCCAATATTTTCAAAGTTCTGTACTTACCTCAAAATTGGTCGAATATTCTTAAAAATTTTTCGTGATGTGCCCGTGACTATTTTTGATAGTGAAAATTTAAACATTCTAGGTCGATTTTTTTTTTTTTTTTTTTTTTTTCTTTATTAGAAATCCAGATATACTTCGCACCGCGTATATTCTTTCTTGTCTATACTTTACTTTATTAAATTAAGGAAAAAATATTAAATGAAAAAAATAAATGTTATAAATATGTCGAAAATTTTTTTTTCACATTTTCAAAATTTTCTTGCTCCAAAATCTTTCTTATATTATTGTCTATCTATGTTTAAATTTTCACAAAGTTTGGATGGTTTTCGAGCCTGTTATTATGCATTCTGAAGGCTCGTTCTTCGAACTTAATGGCCTTGAAAATTTAAAAAATTCACTAGTTGTTTTTTTTTCACCAGTATGTATTTTGTATAATATTATTTATTCTCTCGTGATACAATCAAATTTACATATATATAAATTAAATAATAATGTTATGTAATATAGTTCAATGTTTCTCAATACCTTTTCCAAAAATGAGAAAAATCTGTCGAAAAATTGAGAAAAAACCGTAAAATATGCAGTTACTGGAATTTCATAAATTTGAAAATTATACTTTAGTATTACTTCAAAAATATTGTAACTAGAAACTTAAAACTTTTACTCACGACTAAAAGTGGCCATGATAAAACTTCATACATATTTCAAAAACATTTGATAAATAATTTTGAGTTAAGTATCGGATTTTATATTATTGGAAATTTCTCGTTTCTATAAAATTTTTATACATAGGCGTAAATTTGACTCATTAAGTGAGGGGGTGGGGGCTAGACATTTTTTTATAAATGAGAGGAGAGTTTTTCTCCCTGCTACCCCTATACTAATATTATAATCTACTATCTATCTACTTTATAAATGGATTATTATAATTTTTTATCAAAAAAAAAAAAAAAAAAAAAAAAAAATGTAACAGTTGAGACAGATATTTTTTCAAAAACGGTGGAATTTTATGGGGGCTAAGCCCCTCTAATTCCCTCCTATTTTACATCCATGCTTTATGTCATTAATTTTTTAATTCTTGATAATTTAACTTAAAACTTTTAATTTCTAAATTGACCTCAAACACGCAAATTTAATATGACCTCACTCACATAAAATACGTCTAATTGACCTGAAAAAATTTTGAAAATCGTAAATCAACTTATTTTTTCTGGATAAACGTTTGAATTTAGCATTTCCACGGAATTCGCTGATTTACCTAAATTTATACACTTTAACGTACATAAATATGGATCTTGTTTTGTAAATGCATAGTTTTCCAACTAATCGATATTGAATATTATTTAATATTTTTGGGTATTTTATCGAATAACTAATTATTTCAACTTTTTCCGACGCTGTTCTTGTGGCGGTAAAGTAAAAACAATCAGTACTGGATTCAAACCTTTGCTCGCTATAATAATATTTTTGTTGTTTTCTCATTCAAAATTCAACATACCCACCCAGAGTACCTCGTCCCAGGTGCAAAGCGTATCCACGATACGAATTATATATATATATAAAAAGATTGTCTTAATAAGTAAGTGTCGACGACAAACTCTAAAACAACGTGTTTTAAACATTAATTTTGTTTGATGTGTATATCACATACCCCACTTTCTTCAGTTCTCTGCCCCTGTTCTAGTGAATAATTCCGTTGTAAACTCGAAGACGTACCTGCAGAAATTATTTTAAAAATATAACATAAAATAAATAAATAAACCGCATGCAATAATATGGTACAACACATTAGTGTTGGATGGCGTGTGATCCCGTTATTACTAGGGCTCGGGACTTAAAGCATTTGCGCTTGTTTTTATTGATTGACTTAAAATGTGTGCAGAGTGCTATAATAGAAGTGTATGTCATGTTAAAACATTTATGAAATTTAAAGTGCTATTTTTTGATTTTTTCAGCGATTTTCCAAAAAAAAAAAAAAATGCTTATTTCAAGTTTTTCTGATAATTATTGTTTTTTTGACCACAGTTTTTCTACTTTTTTATGATTTTCTCCTGCAAAGTAACTATTGTTTTTGATAGAATTAAAATTAAAAAAATAATCCTTAACGCTCGAAATAGAATTGGATTTCGGGTAAATAATATAAAATTGAGTTCATGTTTATCAGTCCGTCACTAATTTCTCGGTAAATAATATCGTTTGACCGTCACGGTTTTATGGACGTGATAAATACAAAATATAATGTTTTGATTTCTAAGTTTAGTAGTCGATTGTCGTGCAACATTTTTGATCATTCAACGCAAATAATGACTGTAAGATTTAATTTTTTTTTTTTCCAACTATTTGTTAATATCGTTTACATTTTATTTTTCAGAAAATCCATAAAATTCTGAGTCTCAAAAAGGAATGTTTAATTTCTTTATAATATTACAAAGATAAAGATTTACTTTTTATTTTATTGTTTTTTATTTTTTTTTTTTTTAATAAATATTTTTGCTTGAATTTAAGTTTTTTAAATGCTTATTTGAGTGCTTACAATGATATTTCTAAGCGCTTGTTTTAATTATTTTAAGTACTCATTATAAGTCCCGAGCCCTGGTTATTCCCACCGGCGCAAAACTTCACAAAAGTGAAGTGAAGTAAAGTAATGTAAAGTACAGTAATGTACTGATAAAGAAGACTGGACAAACTTCGCACCATAGTTTCGTAAACGGCGTGACCCTAAAGTCTTCCGTTACGTCAGAGAAACTCGAACTCAATGACAAAGTCACTCAACGAACTGTATGACTGAGATTAGCGTACTTGGGAAAAAATATTTGGGGGGGGGCTAAAATATTTATTTATTGATTTAGCCCCCGTAAACTACATTAATCTGAAGCAATTTTTAAAAAAACTCTGGGGGGGCTATAACTGGATTTGGGGGGCTCAGCCCCCAAGCTCCCCCTAAATACGCCTTTGATGACCGAGCACGGGTTTCTTCTTTTGTCTTACGATATTATATATTTTTTCTCTTCGAACGACTTTGTCCGTAGAGGATCTCGAACAAAGGTGTCCAATATAAAATCGTTTAACTTGACTCTATGTTAATATCTGTTAATCATGCCTGTGGTTCTGATAACATCGGGCACGTAACTAGACATTTTTCCATAAGGGGGGGGGCAACATTTTTTGGCCCTATCCTAATTTTTGTACCCCCTCCCCCTTCTTAATTTGTCGACTAATTAGCAAAAAAAAAAAAAAAAAAGCTAATAGGGCGGTATTTGAAATTTCTAGTTTTTAATCCATTATCATTGTCTTGTCTCCAATTTTCGGATGACGAATATTAATAAAATATAATCGCAGAACTTAATTTTTGCTATACGATCGTTAATTCCGGTCACCCCAGGCCACTCCCAGGCTACGTGCCTGTCACCACCACTACCATCAATACCGCTGCAACAACAATTACCACAATAATTACACTAAACCAGAATTTGACTCTAAATGGTAACTTAATGAAGTCATTTTTGGGAATTCTCATTGGTGTTACTAAAATTTTTGGAAAAACTTCTTAAAAATTAACAAAAACTTAAATCCAATATAAATAAAATCCAAATAATCCAAAATTTACAGAGTTTAAAATATAGATAGAAAATAATATTAAAAATATTACGTAAATTTTTCTCATCAAAAATATTAATATATTCCCTGTTAAGAAACTGACTGAGTAAAAATAAATTTTGTTTTTTATAACAATAAACACCCGTGAAGTGCAACCAGAAGTATGAGAAATGCTTGTATTATGTGGTACAAAGTATGTTCGGCTTATTTCTGTTTAACTTGTATCATAGAAATTTATTTTTTAATTACTAGTTAACAATAAAAAAAAATCCTTTACTTGCTCCACTTGTGAACGTGAGACTGTGTCCATCGATTTCGACAGAATACCTTGTACTATCTTTATATAGCAGTATTTGAAAACGTAATTTCTTCGCGTCGAAGCCAATAAACCTTGCAAGATTGATTTCGAACTTTTGTACAACAAATACAGGAAAAGCCGTAATCTCGGTGTTTCCTTCGTCTGGATATTGTCTTGATACACCTTTGCATATCGAAGTGTTCACATTAATAATGCTTACAGTCGGAAATTCACTTGCCAGAGCCACAACGGCCTTATCAACGTCTTGGTAATCGCCATTATTGACAATGTAAACGATAATCAATTGATTAAATTGTCTAGCTGCGTTTAACTTAGAGTTGAAATCCACGTCATTCTTGGTATATTGAACCAAGTCTTTAGAACGTACCACCTATAATAATATATCGTTAGCAAATAAAAAAATTACCCGAGTAGATAACTTCGAATACTTAGGCAACATTATAATGACAGACGATGGGAAATCAACCAAGGAAATTAAAAACAGGATAAGTCAAGCTAAGAATAATGTATTCCTTGAAAAGAGAAAAGTACTAACATCAGAAAAAAAAAATATGAATATAATGACGAAGAAACGGCTCATAGAAACATACGTCTGGAACACACGGAAGTGTGGCCTGAACAATATTAATAAGAAAGAGATAGATATGCTAGAAGCTCTGGGGATGTGGTGTTGGAGAAAGATGCAAAGAATAAGCTGGACTGATAGATGATCAAATGAAGACATCTAGAGGATAATTATTATTGATGAAAAACGAACATTTATAGGTATTCTAAAGAGAAGGAGATGGCGGATGATAGGACATGAATTGGATATGAATTGCATAGTTTGATAATTGAAGGAACGATAGATAAGGAACGAGATCAAGAGGAAGATCTAGGACGAGATACATTATAGACAAGTTATGCAGGACGCAGGAATCAATTCCTACAAGGAGCTCAATAATGTGGCGAATGATACAGTTAAGACGGAATCCTGACTCGTTTGGAAATTTATTTTGGTCTCGGAAAATGTTTTCTGCATACATTTTCTTCAGTTGTACGGAAACCCGAATAAAACGAATGTTTTCAGTCCCATAAAATTCTACTTATACAACAGGTTTACTGCATTATTTTAGACACTAAAAATAAAAAAAATATAGAAATTCAAAAAATGAACTCTCTAAAGTACCAACTAGAAGAGAATTCAATTTCAAAAATTTGCTGATCGAAATTTTTAGACAAGTATTTCCATACATTGAAGTGTTCACAGAAAAAAAAATAAAAAATATTTAATGCCACCATGCGTATCATTATGCCGTATAGAAAAATAATTCAATGTTGATACGTATCAAAAAAAAAAAACCATTTGTTGATCACAAAGCCACAGGTGTCCGACCTCTGAAATAGAGATAATAACTATACTATTATTTCTATATCTTTCTTAAAATACCCAAAACTTTTGGATAAATATTTTTAGACGAATAAGTGTTCATAGGAAAGCAATAAAAATGGGAAAAAAAAAGTCATTATCGTATAATGAGCATCTTCTCTCCACACAAAATCTAACATAGGAGTTTAAATTAAAAAAAAAAAAAAAATTATTTTTACTTGAAACTTCCAGTTTCATATTTTTCTATAGCAGTGTCATGCTATACGGTTTTCAGAAAATATTATTTAGTTTTATACTTAGTCGCAACAACAAAAATAATGATATTACATAAAATAAAAACGTGAAATGTTGATTTCCCTTGCAACAAAGATAATGTTTGAAATATATATATAGGTATATATTTTTTTTTTATTTTATCTATCATTATTAAATAATTAAATGAATATTTTATTATCACATTTTAATAAAATTTATTGATCATTTATATTTTAAATTTTAGATTCTGAATGAAGTGATAAAGCGAGTGTTTTTACAATGATGTTTATTTTATTTTTTTTCTGTGTACAGCTTTTCGTATAGAAATACTTGTCCAAAAGTTTCGATCAATAACTTTTTGATACCGGATTCGTCTTTAGATTGTACTTTAAAGAGGTCATTTTTTGAATTTCTCAATTCTTCAATTTTTTTTTTTTTTTTTTTTGAAAAATATAACCAAAATTTTACAAAAACGAC
>JAIPRM010008972.1:0-15294 GCA_025469315.1 Stegophylla sp. TES_Ste_2020
ATTTTCTATCTATGTTTAAATTTTCATAAAATTCTGATCAAAAAATGATGGTTTTCGAGTCGTTTTTATCAAATTTTGGGTAGTTTTTTCCAAAAAAAACATTGAAGAATTGAGAAATTCAAAAAATGATCTCTCTAATACAATCTAGAGGCGAATCGGGTTTTAAAAAGATATTGATCGAAACTTTTGGACAAGTATTTCTATACGAAAAGTTGTACACAGAAAAAAAAAAAAAAAATAAATATATATTTTATAAAAAGTCTGACATACTATTCACACCATGCGGATTCTTCACTCAAAAAAAAAAAAAAAAAAAAATTCTTCCTCAAAAATATTTTTCATATTAGGTATTGTCTGCAACCTATATTTAATGTTTATATGAAGTTTCAATTGCATTTTTGTCTGATTTAGAGCTATTTTTCTCAAATTTCGAATAACTATCGAGAATTTTGAATAACAAACACTCCAAAGTACAATACCGAAAAAAATAAACATCATTGTAAAAAAACTAGCTTCTTCACTTCATTCAGAAATTAAAACGTAACGTGACCCACCAACAATTTAATCACGACCCACTTTTGGGTACCTCTGGCCTAAAAAAGCACGTATTATATTTAATGAACCAAGGTAGACCAAAAGAGCACAACAATACAAGTCACTACGAATTTTGATTTTAAACAGGTATAATAAAACTAAAGCTGACTTACGATTTTCGACATTTTTTCAAGTTCATTAGACACATAATATTCGAGTGATATTTTATCATGTTTCGCTGTCGATAATTCGAAATCCACGGGACTTGGATGAAAAATTCGATTTATAAAGGATTCAGATTTTCAGAATCTAAAAGTATAACGTATATATTAATATATTTTATTAAAATCAGATATTCAGTATTTTTTTTATTTTTTTTTTTATTTTTTTGGAAATTTTCTAAAATAATTTTTGAAAACGACTTCTCCGATATTCGTCGTGTTAAATTCAAATTAATTATTTGTGTACAATTCAAAGCACTTTAACTCGCCTAAAAATTGATGCACCGTAACCGAATGTAGTTTACAGAGACAAATATGCAAATATTTTATAAGGATCCGAGTTTCGTGTACATAGCTGTATTCTTGTAGGCATAGAACGCTTTTAACATTAAAATTATGACATGCATTTTATCACGTTTGAGACGTAAATGGTACGAGAGCACACACATTGTTTTATATCCCCCATTGTTTATATGATAAAAATAATGGATGACAAAAAGAAAAAAAAAAAAAGAAGACATATGACTATTCATAAAATAAAATACGTGGTGGGAGTTTGGTCGCGTACGCCCATCCTCTTTGTCAAATCATTACCACCGAGTTGAACTCGAGTTTTAATTATTTAATATACAACGAGAAATTTACTAAATACCCTTAGTAAAATCAGAAACAATTGCTTTTTTTGATTTTGATTTTTAGTCCAATTTCGATTTTTCTGATGAATATACTATACACTACACTCATGACGCATAAATGTTTTATATTCCGAATGAAGCGCAAAATCTGGTGTTATTTCTTTTTTTTTAATGAAACTTCGCTCCTCGGGTCAGATACTCTTTTTGTTGGGTGTGTAGAATATTTTGAAGAAACGATAAATAATTTCTTCGATAAAAACGATTCTGAACGAAGGAAGTTAATATTATAAAGAAGAACTATTATAATAGTCCACATTTTCAACATACTCACCAAGACTATCTGACCCGAAGAATGAAGAATATCCGTGGTCCTAAATGAGTCCGGCTTTTTTGTCTATACTTAACTTTAATTTTTTTTTTTTTTTTTCAAATAAATAAAGAAAAGGAAACAATAATTAATGTGAAAAAAAGTGTTAGAAAAATGTCCAAAACTTTTTTTTTCGCATTTTCAAAATTTTCTTGTGCCAAAATTTATTTTTATTGTCTATGTTTAAATTTTCATAAAATTTGGATTAAAAAATTATGGTTTCCGTGTCTTTTTTGTCAAATTTTGGATAATTATTCTACCCAAAAAAAATTGAAGACTTAAGTTCTCCAAAAAGTGATCTCTTTAAAATATTAACTAGGGGGAAATCCGGTTTCAAAAAGTTGCTGATCTAGAATTTTGAACAAGTATTTGTATACAAAAAAGCGTTAACAGAAAAAATAAATAAAAATCATAATAAAAATAATTCACTTGGTTCAGAATCTAAAATAAAAAATAAACATCATTGTAAAAACCTAGCTTCATCACTCCACTCAGAATCTAAAACCATAAAAAGCTCAAATGCCAAATAATTTCCATTGTAATACCTAAATACCAGTTAATGGAGGTTGATGATTTGGTTTTATGCATTATAATAAATTAGATCGTTGTTTTTAGTATTTTGATACAGACATTTATATTGCCTGGTGGTACACACTGAAACACACAATTTTCGAATTGACCTACTTGACTTAACAACTCGAAAAAAATGATATTGAAAAAACCTCAGATCATATGTACAATAGAAAAAAGCAATACTTGCTTAACGCTATTAAAAAATAAAACAGTTGTTAAACACGACCTAATCGACAATAATTGTAAAAATTTTATATTAACTGAAATAATCCGTTCAGATTCGTTTTATTGGAGGAATGATTTAAACGTTTTTTTTTTTTCTTATGCAATACGTCCACCAAAAATATACCACCCGAGGAGCGAAACACGTCCGTTTTTTTTTTTTTACGTTTTAAGTTTTTTTTTTCTTTTATTACATATTATACATACGTATACGAGCCCTGATTATAACTATCAATCGACGTCAGAGATTCTGTGATTAGGCCGAATTCATCGAGAGTTTCTGCTCAAGGCCACCCCTCCACTCCCCACATTTTTCAAAATCAATGACGCGTGACCTAGTAATTGTCACTTTTCGATCGTGCAGCTTTTGGCCGCAGACTGCTGGTTTTTTTCCAAAACTCACTTGGAATTAGAAAAGTGAAAAAAGCCGGACATACTTCGCGCGTCGGGTGTGAAGCTTTTTTTGGGGGGGGGGGTGCATTAAATTTTAAAGAAACGATAAGTCATTTCTTCAATAAGACGATTCTGAACGAAAGAAGTAAATCATATAAAGACCAAATGAGAAAAAAAAATGTTAGAAAAATTTCCAAAATTTTCTTGCGCCAAAATCTTTCTCGTATGATTTTCTATCAATGTTTAAATTTTCATAAATAGTTCGGATCAAAAAATGATGGTTTCCGAGTCGTTTTTTTCAAATTTTGGGTAGTTTTTCCAAAAAAAAAAAAAAAAAAAAAAATTGAAGAATTGAGAAATTCAAAAAATGACCTCTTTAAAGTACCATCTAGAGGCAAATCCGGTGTCAAAAAGTTGCTGATCGAAAATTTTGGACAATTATTTCCATACGAAAAGTTGTACACGGAAAAAAAAAAGAAAAACATCATTGTAAAAACACTAGCTTCTTCACTTCGTTCAGAATCTAAAAAAATCATTCACCCCGAGCGCGGTACCTATGGAAACTGAAATGTTTTTGTGCCGTTTTATTAAAACATTCGGAACAACGCAGTTGTTTAGCGCCTGCCTATGACGTTGTAAATAATAATAATAATAATAATAATTATAGTTTATGTTCCGAGTAAATTACAGTGTGTTACTTATGTGTTGTGAACATTATGTGTCCTTTCCTTCGCTGGAAAATGTTCGATTATATTATTAATTCAAACCGAGCAATCGAAAAAAAAAAAAAAAAAACTCCAAGGCCAACAGTGTCAAAACCTTCGCTGTATATTATAGCAATACTGAGTGTTTTTTTTTTTTTTTTTGACTGATTCGTTCTTCACACCGTTAGATATCATATTTTTCTACGTTGGGGGGAAAAAAACGCACACACAAAAATTGCACGCGAATTCGCATCAACTTGTGGCCCAAGTAAAAAAAAAAAAAAACCGGAAATACTTCGCACGATGGGTGGGATTCACTTGACGGGTGTATTGAATTTTAAAGAAGCGATAAATCATTTCTTCAATAAAAAAAGATTCTAAACGAAGAAGTTAATAATATGAAAAATAAATGAAAAAAAAAAATGTCCAAAATTTTTTTTTCGCATTTCCAAAATCTTTCTTATTTTATTTTCTATCCATGTTTAAATTTTCATATAGTTCGGATCAAAAAATGATTGTTTCCGAGTCGTTTTTGTCAAATTTCGAGTAGTTTTTTCCAAAAAAAAAATTGAAGAATTGAGAAATTTAAAAAATGACTTCTTTAAAGTACAATCTAGAAGCAAATCCGGTTTAAAAAAGTTACTGATCGAAACTTTTGGACAAGTATTTCCATACGAAAAGTTGTACACAAAAAAAAAAAATAAAAAATAAACATCATTGTAAAAACATTAGCTTCTTCACTTCGTTCAGAATTTAAAATAATCGACAGTTTTTATATTTTAACCCCAATGGGTTAACACATATACAACTGCAGGACACACAGGACACACATACTTGGAAAAACTGTACGTATAAATATCCCGAAAACGGCCGAAGGGACGTTAAAATAAAGGACATTCCTGAGTGATATATATATATATATATATATATGTCGTCCGGCCAGAGCCGCGAACGATATACATACATATATGGCGCGATATTAATATAACTCGCGTGCGCATAATTTTATGATGACACGTATATTGTAACGTATTAACGCATTCCTCAACGCGGCCAATGTTTAAATAGATAGATATACTGCGTGATAATCGTTGTGAACGAGTGCATATTCGGCTCTGGTAATGTGCCTCTGTACCCACGCGGCGGGTATGAATTCCTTTGAATCAAATAATAATATTATAATAATAATAATATGTCGTCGTCGTCGTCAGCGTGTTTGTTGTGCGATTGTACGCGTGTACGTTGGGGTGTGTGTGTGTGTGTGTGTGTGTGTGTGTGTGTGTACGTACGGGGATGTGTATTCCACCTCGACCGCCTACGCTTTGTGGTTAGACTGTCCGACTAAGCAGAGCTTAAGCAAAACTATATACACTACGTATGATGTATGTACACCAGGTGGGCCACAATGAAGAGCGATTTCGAAAAGTCTCGGTCTCGCGTTCTGCTGATTACCCGGTGAACACGACAGTACAAAGGTTCTCAAAATAATTATGTAATGGTACTACCCATTTTGGGGAATTTTTCAATGGTGAACATTGTATTGGCTCCTAGTTTTGGGTAATTATGAATTCGATCCTTGAATCGGCTCCTAAACTGTTAAATATTATAAATATTATTATTTAATAAGGAGTTCTCATAATATTATACTAGTTTACTTTTTCGACATTAATCAAGTATAGTCTAGCGCTGGATATACCTGCTATTATATTATATATGTATTGAATAGTCTTATTGTCTTAAGCGTTGACCGATAATCGATAACGAAAAATATAATTTCTACACACTACTTTTATTTCGTTGTAAATACACGATATTTGCTTTATTAGTAGATACGCTGTGTTCGCGCATGTGCGTTAAAACGTTAAAATGAATTCTGTATTATATTCTTAGTATAATGTAACGAAGTAAAATATACAAATGTGCAGATACCGCGAACCATGTGTTAAAATTAAGAATCTACATGGTTATCTTGTGTGTGACTGAAGTCAACCTAATTTAAGAAATAACACCTAACTTCAAATTATTAATAACATTGTGGTAACCAATATATTTTTCCAAAAAAAAAGTAGGGAGCCAATTCAATAGTAAATCCTTGGGAGCCAATTCAAAGGTGGCCGTAGTCCGTTTGGGCGAATCGACCCAAAAAATATACCGTTTGGGCGAGTGTTTATTCCACAAAAAGTACCGTTTGGGCGAGAATATATAAATGGATTTATAAGTAAAATATTAATAATAATTATACATGCAGTCAATTGAAAAAATAAAGTCACATGCAATATACATAGGTAATTCATAATTCATAATATATTCTTAACTTAAACAGATATTGGTAAAGTAATATTGTAAAACACAGTCATCTATTAGTCAAAATTAATAATACAAAATCTTATAAAATAAAACAATAACAATAGTAAAGATGAAATAAATATAAATTATAAATTGTGGCAAGTAGCAATATAGTTCAAAGAAACAGATAGTCCATTACATTATCTCGTTATAATTTTACTCGCCCAAACGGTATAAATGATATTCGCCCAAACGGGCTATTATTTTTCCGGTCAAAATTGTTACCTTCGCCCAAACGACCATCGCCCTCAAAGATACACTACCTGTGTTTGGAAGCCAATTCAATTGCGCCGTTTTCAATTTCGCTGACCCATAACAATAATAAATTGGGGTTCGGAAGCTATAGGAAGTTATGCACGAAAAAATTATAAAATATGCATGAAAAGATATGTGAAATATATGCGAAAAAAATATTATTTATTTTTTTATTAAAAGATTATTACTTATTTATTAATATAAACGGGGAAAATTCTAAAACCCTATACTTAAAAAAAACTATATTGTTTTTTCCGTGTTATTAGCGTTGTGTTATGTAACTTTATTAGAAATAAATTGGTTAAAGATGAAAAAAAAAATAACTTTTTTAGAAAATATCAAATATGCAAACAAATATGTAAAAATCAATGAAAATTGACGAAATATGCAAAATATGCATTTTTAATGTTCAATTTTTAAACTCAACATTATATAGGTCGGATTTGTAGCTTTGTCTGCTATAAATAAAGAGCATAAAGAAAAATATACAACTCCTATAACTTCCTAACCCTAATAATTTTAATCAAATGTCTTTTTCTTCTTCTTTTAATATTTTTTCATATTATTGTCTGCCCATATTTAAATATCATATTGTAAAAACTTAGCTTCTTCATTCCGCTTAGAACCTAAAATTCAACATGACCCACTAACAATTAAATCGCACCCCACAGTTTGCACCAGCATTCGTTCGGATGTCATTAATGCTTTATCTCCGAATCACGTGACCTCGCGAAAAGAGGATATCACACCACGGTCACACCAAACCGCATGTTTCCCTGAACGACGATGCGCGGAAAGACTTTTTCTTGCGCGGTGTTATGCTCGTGGAGTAAAGTGTATCTAAATATTAATCCGTCATCGCGAACAGTCGAAGCGCCGAAAGAAAGGATCAACGACGGGAGATAGTTTGAATCTCGCTGGCAACGTTGCATAATGTGATGAATAATTTCAAGTTTCGTCTGCAAAAGTGTCCACGACACAGTGCCTACTAAAAGGACATCATCTCACTGGAGTTGTTTTTGAAATAAAGTTAAACTCGCTGAAACTTTCTCGAATACTGTTTTATGTAATTTAACGGGGGTAAAAATACAATTTGGAAAGATTGATGGCACTTTTTTACAGCCTTTTGAAAATCGCTTTTTCATCTGTTTCACTCTGTACACTCTCGTACACGGTGCACACAATAATATGTACAACGTATCGATGACGACGACGACCGTACCACGCGCCATAGTATTATATAATAATACGCGGCCGTTTGCTCGTGTAAGAGAATAATAATAATAATAATAATAATAATAATAATCATCACGGGCGTTTTTTATTTCACTTCTTCCTCCCCATCATTGCAGAACCCTCGATTACAGCCCGATCGGTCCGGTGCACTCCGCTCGCTTTTAAACCGCGGTAACCTTACTTTTTACGTGCGGACACAATATTATTATTTTATCTCCACATTGGTACGAGTTCAATTTCGAACGTAACTACCCTCGTCTCGGTTGTGTTTCGACAAGATGATAATTGTATTTTTTATTTTTTTTGTACCCCCGGTCAGTTCGCCAACCCGAATTTAATTAATATTCTTAGAAACGGGTCACCGTTATCGTATGCCGAACTGACAAAATGTTTTTGACCCGAAAGTCGATTTAAATAATACATTTTCAAAAATATATTTTTCTTTGAATTCAGCTTTTGAAAATATCAAAATAGCTATTTTGTTAAAAAAAAAAAAAAATATGAATATTTAAAAAACAAATTATCAAATTATATAAATTTAATGAAAATTGGCCAAGTTAAGAGCAGGTAAGTTTTTCAAAAATTCATGAGCTCCAATTTTTTTTCTCAAAATTAATTTTTTGAAAGTTTCAAAATAGTTCATTTATCAAAGTCTTTTTAACAATCAGTTAAAAAAAAAAAAAAAATAAATAAATATCGAAATTAAATGAAACTTGAACAAGTTAGACTGAAAATAATAATTATTAGAAAAAACACAACCAATAGTCTAATTTAATTGGTTGTGTTTTTTCTAATAATTATTATTTTCATGAAATTAAAAACTTAACTTACTCCAACTTAGTCAATTTTCATTTAATTTCGATATATATTTTAAATTTACATTTAATGACTTTCAAATAAAATGGCTATTGTGAAGTTTTAAAAAAATGAATTTTATGAAAAATATTTCATATTCTAAACGAAGTGAAGAAGCTAGTGTTTTTACAACGATTTTTATTTTTTTTTCTGTTTACACTTTTTTGTATAGATCTACTTGGCTAAAAGTTTTGATCAGTAACTTTTTGAAACCGGATTTGCCTTTAGTTGGTACTTTAAAAAGATAAATTATTGAATTTCTGAATTCTTCAGTTTTATTTTTTTGGAAAAAACTACCCAAAATTTGACAAAAAAGAAACCACATTTTTTTGATCTGAACTTTATGAAAATTGAAACAGATAGATAATAATATGAGAAACATTTTGGCGTAAGAAAATTTTGAAAATGTGAAAAAAAAATGTTGGAAATATTTCAAATTTTTTTTCTTTTATATATTAAATAAAAAAAGTAACGTAAAGTAATGTATAGACAAGAAAGCTTAACATACTTTGCACCACGGATATTCTTTGCTCTTCGGGTCCAATACTCTTGGTGAGTGTGTTGAAAATGACGATTATTATTGTTCTTTATATTATTAATTTATTTTGTTCAAAATTGTCTTATTGAAGAAATGATTTACGTTTCTTTAAAATTATACACACCTTTCAAGAGTATCTGACCCAAGGAGCGAAGAATATCCGTGGTGCGTAGTATGTCTGGCTTTCTTGTCTATACTTCACTTTACTTTACTTTACTTTACTTTTTTTTTTTGAAATTAATGTCATTTAATTGTAATTTGCGTAATGATTAATCTCTGGAATAACACAGTCAAAAATATTGATATATTGCCGAGATATTAAATGTGGCACAGGATTACTGGAACATAGGTATTGCGTATTTAATTTTTTATTCGATTGTGCTGTTTGTCGAGTAGTTGTTTTAAATAATTGTAAAAGAAAAATATAAGTTTGAATTCCGACAAAAATGTCACAGCTATATCGTTCGTTTGAAATGTAATCTAACCATACGCGATCAACCACGATCCGGTGTGTTTAATATGTTTTGTCTAAAAGGAAGCACTTTAACGTTATGTATAGGACGCGTTGCCTTGGGTGTTGTGTCATATCCAGGTTCAACGTAGCGTTACTACAAGTTGTATTTAATGCATCGAAAACGTTTCAAAATGATAAATATCCACTGAACTAGACGGATAAGTATTCGAAACTGGATGAAAAAAAAAAAAAAAAACTACTCGTTTGGATTTGAAGTGAACCTACAAGACGATTTCAACAAAGAGATTTGTAGTCTTTTTCCCAGTCTCAATATAATCCGCCTTTCCACAGACATCAATCATTTTCACATGTTTACCTTTTCTTTGTACGAGACAACCGAGTTCATTCCACTATTTGTATTATTGCTATTTATTATTTTGTATATTGTATAAATCTATTTCTGAGCATAAAAAATATTAAATACAATATTCGTGAACACTTTGTAGTATTTATTGAGCGAGTAGTAATATCTACTTTTTTATATTAATAATAAGCAAAAACGTACCGATAACTAGGAAGTTTTTGATGAAAGTTTTTTTTTCTTTTATTTATTTCATTTGAAATTTATGTGAAGATTTTTTTATAACAATACACCCATAATTATTATGCATGTGATTTAAATGTTTTTAATTACCAGTTATATAAAATGTATTTTTAATAAAAAATTAATTTAATAAAAGTGATTACATTTAGCCCATTTATGGTTGTTACTTGCTACCTCTTTGGTTTTCACCCGGATACTAGGATTTTACATGTAAATTTACGAGCAGGGGTCCAGCGACTAATTCCCCGGGTCATCATAAATTAAGTAATATATTAAATTTTTAATTTATATAATTTTTAATTATAAGAACAAATAACAATTATTTTTTAACGTAAGATGAAATTCGATTTGTTGACTATGAAATGTATGAATATATTAATAATATTTCTTGCATTTCCTTACCTACCTATTTCCCCTCATAAAATTATGATATTAGGCACATTAGTAGACTTTTTTTTTAGATTCCGAGTGGAGCGAAGAATTTAGTGGTTTTTTATGCAATAATTTTTTTTCTGTAAGCATTTTTTGTATGGAAAAACTTGTTTAAAAGTTTGAATCACAATTTGCCTCTACTGTAGATGGTACTTCTAATAGGTAATTTTTCGAAATTCTCAATAGTTTTCTCAACATTTGGGAAAAAACTATCCGAAATTTGACAAAAACGCTTTAATAATGATCTTTTTTTATTCAAACTCTATGAATATTCAAATATAGATAGATAATAATATCAATGTGAGAAATATTTTGGATTAAGACGATTTTTTAAATGTGAAAAAAAATTTTTTTTTCTTTCTCATCAAATTTGTTTTTTCTGTCCTCAGTTAATTGTGGGATATAAAACTAGCTAAGTACAAAATAATTAATTTTGTATTATTATCAAACTATAATTTTTAGGTAAAATTATCTTATATAAACTGGGGAATCGTCTTATTGAAGAAATGATTTACTATTTTATTAAAATTTAACGTACCCACCAAATCCTACCTGAGGAGCGAAGAATAATGGTGTGAAATACGCCCATTTTTTCCTGCTTATCGGTCTTGCTTCTGGGTCTTATCATCTTTCAAAGGTGGCGACCCTAATTACGTTATATAATTTAGTATTATCGGTGTTCAATAAGATTTTAAACAAGAAAATAATTTTTCTAAGGTTAGTGTATTGTCTAAGTGGAAATCGAATGATTATATAGAGATAAACTGATTTCCCAACATTCAATAATCATCCAATTACATTTAATCGTAAATGTATGCTTTTAATTGATGATTATTACTAAAAATTACTAAAATTAAATTCATACTACGCATTAAACACATACCAGAAGCGTCATTGGGTAGGGGGGACAGGCTATGACAAGTGCCTACTTATTAAGTTTTAGATAATTCTTAGAAAGATCAGATAAATTATAATCTAATGTCAAATAATAGAAAATTTAGACACGTCCTATAGTTCATATACTCGAACAGATAATAAATTATTTTGAAAGAGTTTAGGATTTAATACAATTTTGGAAAAAATTGACTCGTTGGATGGTTTTAGGTCTAATGCATTATCACGTGGATTGCTTTTGTAGAAATAATGGATTTCTAAATTTTTTTATATAAACTGTTAATGTTCGTTCCCTACCGACTGCTGGATACCACGATTACGCTAGAATGCAAGTTTTTTTTATTTTTATAATAATTGCGAATTGTTTTTATATTTATTTTTGTTTAAAAATTATTATGGTTACAATAAATGCATTAACTATTAATCGAAATTTTGATTACTGGCATATTTGATACAATAAGTCATTATACTAGGCCATTACTCTAGATTTTTTTTTTTTAAATATATATTAACTCTTTAGTATATTTAGCTTTTTATATTTATATATTAAATTTATTTTTTGAAATTATTAATTTTATGATCATCAATGTCTATTTTGACAAAAGCGAACCTTTTATAACTATAACAATAATGCAACCTTTATTACCTACATTAATATTCTATCTATTCTGTACCACTTTTTCTGTTTTTATTCGCAAAAGCGAATCCTCTGTGGCAGTTTTCAGTCCTCTTTAACAAATGCGTACAAACTATGGTGAAAAGTGAACCACCTAGAGCAAAAGCTGACAATTTATTACAATTATAATGGAAAAGCGCGAATAGAATTTTCTCCAGAATGTTTTCAAAGTCTACGAGCCATCTCATTGGATGCTTCGTTCGAATTCGTTTCTAGACCGAACAACGTGTAAAAAAAAAAATATATATATATATATATATATAATTCACCCGTTTTTTGAGCATTTGTGTTTTTTTAAACGCGGTTGCATATATTCATACCGAAGAGATATTTGGTATTCGTCAGCGATTGTGCTGGATCATCGGCTCTGCTTGAACGTGGCGGCCAAAATGGCAATTTCAATTCGCTCGTAGCACGCGGTGCACATTTTCCGACGACGGAACAACAAAGGAGTATCGCCATGTGCTTTTGCCCGTCAACACTTTTATTGTTATTATTTATTAAAAGCGGTAGGTGCGATCCAATAACGTAATCAAGCGAAACGCGATGGCGGCGAGTGCGGTGGCCCGGAAGCGGATTTACAACGAGCGGCGTGAACATTGCGCGCGAACCGTCTACTACGTACATTATATACATAGGTACAACTACGATACGCGTTTACAGGGTGATTCACTAAGCGTGCTCACCACCCCCCCCCCTTTTTTTGGTCGTAAAAATTGAAAAATTTGGATTTTTTTTTGTAATGTTAAACTTGATATAAAAACTATGTTTTCATAAAACTATTTTTTTTCCATGTTACCGGATGTCCTGTGGTGATCTAAACTTTTTTTAGGTTATGAACAAAGTGCTTTTACAATGATGTTTATTTTTTAAAAATTTTTCTTTGCGAACACTTTTTTGTATAGACCTACTTGTTCATAAGTCTCGATCAGTAACTTTTTGAAACCAAATTTGCTTTTAGTTGGTTCTTTGGAGAGATATTTTTTGAATTTTTAAATTCTTAATTTATTTTTTTTTTTTTTGGAAAGATCTACCCAAAATTTGACAAAAAGTAACTCGAAAATTATCATTTTTTGATAAAAACTTTATAAAAATTTAAACATCTGTAGACAATTATATAAGAAATATTTTGGCGCAAGAAAATTTTGAAAATATGAAAAAAAATTGGGCATTTTTCTAACCCTTTTTTCTCTCGTTCAATTTTTTTCATCTTCTTTATTTATTAGATGAAAAAAAGTAAAGTAAAGTAAAATATAGACAAGAAAGCCGGACATACTTAGCACCACAGATATTTTTCGCTCTTCGGGTTAGATACTCTGGGTGTGTTAAAAATTACGACTATAATAATTGTTCTTTATATTATTAACTTCCTTCGTTCAAAATCGTCTCATTGAAGAAATTATGAAATTTTCCTATTTTAACTACTTAATTTTATTTACGTTATTTTTCTGTGAATTTTGTATGCGTTAAAATCAAAATTCGTACGAGTAGTTTATTTTTTACAGCATTGCGAATTAATTTGGTGTTAAAATCATAGATTCATAATGATCACGTAATACGTTGGGTGACTAAAATGAGTGTCCAAGAGAATATCATCTTTAATGTAGTTAAATTCGAATAATTCAAAAACCGTTCGTTCGAATTTTAATTTTAATACATCAAAATTCACAGAAAAATGACCCGAATAAAATTCCGAAGTTAAAATAAAAGGGCGGTGGAGGTGGCATTGTAAAAAAAGTTTGTAGGACCATAGGACAAATGTAACATGGGAATAAGAAGTTATGGAATGTATAGATTATACAGCGACTTATAATATATAACATTCCAAAAAAATTCAAACTATTGCATTTTTACGGCCAAAAAGGAGGTTGAACGTGCTTAGTGAATCACCTTGTATATAATGTATGTACACGCAGTGTATTTTTTTTCATATATAAATAAATAAATATAAGTACACACACACACATAATATTATATCGTATTCGTTCGGTATACGCGAGTGCGTGAGCCAACAATCTTTCGTGGTGTAGCGGTGGATGGGGATGTTGTCACATCCACCGGAAGTAAACACACCCGCGTGTTTATTTTGTTCCCAGTTGACATCCACTAGAAAAAGATGATGGGATTATACGCCACGGATACGTAATAGTTACGCAGTGGGCCCGAGTAGGCGTATCTATACTGTCGACCGTCTTCCTGGTAGTGTGCGTATAATATTATACTCGTACGTATAGGGAGTTTTTTTATTTTATTTATTTTTTTCAAACGATTCCGAGCTACGAGGTGTATCCCACGAATCGCGTATCAAAGAATCGTGCGAATGACGTCATTGTAAACGAGATATGCGAAGTATAAAATATTGTGTGATGTATTTTTTGGTTTGTCGGTGAAACGATATTTAACGGGAACGGGAAACTCAAATTTGACTGTTATCGAAACAGACTAATAAAAAAAAATTACACTGACGTAGCAGAAAATACCGTTTTGCGCTGCGTATACGGAATTCGTATATGTCGTGTTCATTTGGTTCTATATATTTTAGATTCTGAACGAAGTGAGATTTTTACAATGATGTTTATTTTTTATTTATTTTTCTGTGTACAACTTTTCGTATAGAAATACTTGTCGAAAAGTTTCGATCAGTAACTTTTTGAAAATCTCAATTCTTTAATTTTTTTTTTTTGGAAAAAACTACCCAAAATTTGACAAAAACGACTCGGAAACATATAAGAATATAAGAATCATATAAGAAAGATTTTGGCGCAAGAAAATTTTGAAAATATGAAAAAGAAATTTTGGACATTTTTCTAACATTCATTTTTCTCATTTATTTTTTATATTATTAACTTTCCTCGTTCAGAATCGTTTTATCGAAGAAATGATTTATCGTTTCTTTAAAATTCAATACACCTGTCAAGAGAATCCCCCCGTCGTGTGAAAAACACCCATCGTGCGAAGTATGTCCGGCTTTTTTATTTTATTCATGTTAGCAGTCATGCCATTAAATATTATTCAACCATTATGTAAGTAAATACAGTTGTAAATGAATAATATTTCTGAAGGAAACGTCGATGATCGTTAATCAATATTATAATTTAAACGAGTAAATTAAATAATCTACCAAAATGTTGCCTTTAAAAACTTTCTTTTAATACTCTATAGAGTATTAATTATAGCAATTTTTTAGATTCTGAATGAAGTGAAGAAGCTAGTGTTTCAACAATGATGTTTATTTTTTTTTTCTGTGTACAACTTTTCGTATAGAAATACTTGTCCAAAAGTTTCGATCAATAACTTTTTGAAACCGAATTTGCCTCTAGATTGTACTTTAAAGAGGTCATTTTTTGAATTTCTC
>JAIPRM010008973.1:0-11520 GCA_025469315.1 Stegophylla sp. TES_Ste_2020
TAGAGGCAAATCCGGTTTAAAAAAGTTATTGATTGAAACTTTTGGACAAGTATTTCTATACGAAAAAGTGTTAACAGAAAAAAAAAATAAAAAAATAAACATCATTGTAAAAACACTAGCTTCTTCACTTTGTTCAGAATCTAAAATTAATTTAAAGTATATGAGAAAAAAACAACCTATTTATCAACTTCTCGTGACAGATATTTAGGATTTAATGGTTTTCAATTTTCAATTTTTTTTTTTTTGTAACCATATTTAGACGTAGGCTATTTACACACACACACACACATTTTACTTAAAAAAAACTGCTCTTCAAGATCTGCATTTCATTTTGTATTTATATCTAATGACTTTTTATACACCGCACTGTACAGGGTGACTTTTTAAACGTGCTCACCCCCATTTTTGGCCGTGAAAATGCAAAATTTGGGATTTTTTTTTTTCCCCGGAATGTTCAAGTTACTATAAAACCAATATTTTTCATAACTCAATTTTTTCATGTCACCTTAAGGGTGTCCTGTGGAGACGCAAACTTTATTTTTTCAAATGGCTACCCCCTATTTTAATTACGGAATTATATTCGGGTTATTTTTCTGTGAATTTCGATGTATCGATGTATGTAATTGAAATTTGAACGAGTAGTTTTTGAATTATTCAAATTTAAATATTAAGGAAAATCGTCACTAGGGCACATATTATTTTAATTTATTCTTAATAGGTAAATGAGATAAGATGGACATGACTAATAAATTAATTTGTAAATGTAAAATTTAATCTCGTACACGAGACATGATAATATCTATGAACATTTTGACTAATTATTTCCGATTAAAGGTTAACTGAGTAGATTTATAATAAAATTACGTAACTAAGTAATACGTGCCCAAGTGACAATTTTCCTTAAAATTTAAATTTGAATAATTCAAAAAGTACTCGTTCAAATTTTTATTTCAGTACGTCAATATTCACAGAAAAATAACCCGAATACAAAATTCCGTAATTGAAAAAAAAAGGGGGTAGCCGTTTGAAAAAAGAAAGTTTGCGTCTCCACAGGACACCCTTAAAAGGTGACATGAAAAAAAAATGACAAGTTATGAAAAATATTGATTTTACAGTAACTTGAACGTTAAGTGAAAAAAAAAAAAAAAAAAGCCAAATTTTGCATTTTTACAGCCAAATATGGGCAAGAGCACGCTTAAAAAATCACCCTGTACATAAATTGTCGTCAAAACTGTATGTCATAACAACGTTAGACGAATAATAATTTATAACAATAATAATATAAAATTAATACCGAATTTACCTTGTGGGATGTTACCCTTGATGGCACTTCCGTTTAGCATTGCTATAACCGGTATTCTTTTCATAATATTCTCGTGGATCGGTCTTTGAGTTGAACCTTTAATAACTCCAATGCCCTGCACAATGGATTATTACAAACAGTAACCGCGATTAATGATAAATATTATTTACTCAATAAATTAAACTTTTAATAGTACAATCGTATTGCGACGACGACCACAACTCACGTAAGTGACATACGCGTCTAGAAGGAAATTACCGAGTTCACACTCGGCAACACAGCATTCGTCGTTTCGATCAACAGTGGTTTCCCCTATCGCACCTGCAACACTTAAAGCAACATCGATTGTCATCGTCGACAACGCGCACACGAACAACACGAGACGCATGATGTCGCCGGGCGTGCAAAACGTAATATTAAACTCGTGTTTCGAAAAACTTTTCAAAAAATAGCAACAGGTCACGACGGATCCACAGGTTTCCGTTCCGGTCGAACGATCTGCTGACGTGTGTCGGGTGTTTCTGCACTTCTAACGCACTCGAGTACACGTATATGAAATTTAATATTATTTACGAACGCCGAATACTATCGGTGCACGTAAATAATTATTATTTTTTTTTTCGAAATCTTTTTTTATTATTATTATTATTATTATTATTATTATTTTTTCACAATGGAAAAAAAAACAAATAAATTCGTACTTATATCAAACAGTTATAGTTATCAAACACGACGTGGTGGTGGTCTTTTGTACGTGTTAGTTCGGAACGTCGTTTTTGATAATATTGCAAAAAAACATATGTGGCTCACAAATGTACAAACTTTTTGTCGAAAAATTACAGAATATATTTTGACGCGTGAGTAGGTTTGTCGTTATTCTTTGTACGAAAAAATTTCGACTTAAAACTGTGCAAACTTAGGACGGAAAATTTCGCACTCATATTTCAAAACGCTCGACGATAATATTATTTCAAACTAGTATTAGAAAAAAATATGTATACACAAATCCAGGACATATTACGTGTATACCAAAAACTAATTTATTTCGTATTCTATGGCAGAATGAATATTTATTGAATTTTCAAAAATCACTCTCTCTCGAAAAAAAAAGCACTTTTTTGAATTGTTGCAGTCTTAAACTGGATAGTCGATATAATAAATATTAACTGTAATAACTTTGTAAACTCATTAGAACATTACGATTACACAATACGTAATTACGCATAGCGCGATGGGTGTTCTTCGCACGAACGGTGGGATTCTCTTGGCGGGTGTATTGAATTTTAAAGAAACGATAAATCATTTCTTCAATAAAACGATTCCGAACGATAGAAGTTAATAATGTAAAAAATAAATGTTAGAAAAAAAATGTTAGAAAAATGTCCAAATTTTCTTGCGCCAAAATCTTTCTTATATGCATTAGCACAACTTGGAAAACATTTTTTTGGGGGAGGGCTAATATGTTTATCTGATTAATTTAGCCCCCCAAAAAAGCATTAGACTTATGTAATTCTCAAAAATTCTGGAAGGGGGGATTATGAGCACTTTTCAGGGGACTTAGCCCTCTTAAGCCCCCTCTAATTGCACCTATGCTTATATGATTTTTTATCTATATTTAAATATTCATATAGTTCGGATCAAAAAATGATGATTTTCGAGTCGTTTTTGTCAAATTTTGGGTAGTTTTTCCGAAAATAAAAAAAAATCGAAGAATTGAGGAATTCAAAAAATGACCTCTTTAAAGTACAATCTAGAGGCGAATCCGGTTTCAAAAAGTTGCTGATCGAAACTTTTGGACAAGTATTTCTATACGAAAAGTTGTACACAGAAAAAATAAATAAATAAATAAACATCATTGTAAAAACACTAGCTTCTGCACTTCGTTCAGAATCTAAAAGAAACGAACGTCATTCGCATTATTGTAAAAAAATATTAACTTCTTGCTCCAAATGCAAAAGAATCTAAAACGAATTTTTACATAATATTGGCAGTAGTAGTTGTCAATGTTGTTACTATTTCAAATAATGTATGTACAATAATTTTGTCCTCACGAAATGCTAGTCCTGAAATCGGAGACTTACTCCGCATCGATATCAACGAGTATGGGCGCCTCTATAGTACTCTGTGGACTACAGCTGTACCCATTCGGTTTGTTTCCTCGTTCAAGGTCACCGAAAAATTTTACACAGGATGATAGGCAATGTCAATGATATTATGTAATATCCCTGATAATATTATACTTATTATTCTTCACTATTATGTGATAAGACATTTTTTTGGTAAGCGTCTTGTTTATAACCACGATTAAAGGTAATATCATAAATCATGTTTATAAAATTATTTATTTATTAATAATAATGATTTAATAATAATAATATAAATAATAATTTATTTATTTGATATATACGGACTGGAGCCCATTTAATTGCATACAATACAATTATACATACATACAATTATGCATACAATTATCACTAATTAACTAATTAGTGATAATAATAATAATATGATATTAACATATTATGTAAATGTCTATAAGAAGAAATTATAATAAAATCTAATAACACAAACAAAAACAAACCTTAACTTCTAACAAAATTTAGTAAATTTAAAATATTTAACAAACGAAAAATTGACTATGTCATATGCAATTTAAATGATGCTTAAATGATAATAATGAATTCGATTTAAACATAATATCTATTTCAAATTTATTTACAGTATGTACGCATAATTATTCGATTACCTGGAGTGTTAAAAGCATAATAATTTGTGTTGCATGGTGGAATTCGAAAGATGGGGGTGGTAGACCTGGTACAACGAGAAGGGACGTGGAAGGACAAATTAGCAGCAGCTAAGAATTCAGGGCGATCTGTTTGATTATTAAGAATTTTTCAATAGAAAAGTTAAGTCTAGTTTAGTTTTTCTAACTTCTACAGTATCATAATTATTTAATAAATTTAATGACGGAGAGTAATGAAGTGTGAGGAGGAGGAGTTCTAAAAATATTACAAATCTAACACTAATAA
Source organism: Stegophylla sp. TES_Ste_2020 (assembly GCA_025469315.1). Taxonomy (NCBI): domain Eukaryota; kingdom Metazoa; phylum Arthropoda; class Insecta; order Hemiptera; family Aphididae; genus Stegophylla; species Stegophylla sp. TES_Ste_2020. Next base: position 4,333 of record JAIPRM010008973.1, read on the forward strand.
AACGTAAAAATTTATTTTTAACGCCCCCTAAGTAAATGGGGAGACCAAATGTCTGAGCAATAATCTAAAATAGACCTAACATTTAAAATTATAAATAAGGCGTAATGTATTTATATATTATTAAATTGTTTACAGTTAATATTATTTTTTAATAAGACCTGCGAGCATCTTCGATGATTTATTTTTAATATAGTTAATGTGCGAACTAAAAAGTAAAATTATTATATTTATAGATACGAGGATTTTTCGTTACCTTAAAGTCTTTTTTATGTAACCTTTTCTTTGTGATATATATATATATATATATTAAAGATTTTAATAAGTCCTTTTTGTATTTTTACCCCGCTTAGAATCCAAAATTAATAAAAACCCAACTATATATTATACGTACATATACATTTCGGAACAAATATTTACCACCGTTTATGCAGTTATGAACTCCTTCACATTTTTATAATGTAAAATATAATTATAATTTAAAATATTAAAATTCTGATATTAAATTTTTAATCATTTATTTGATTTTATTAAAAATGTGTTAGTTATTGACGAGTCGCAAATTATTGTTTCTCTTGATTTAAGATTCATAATTATTGTTGGTGCAATAAGCTACAATAATAATCATTATAAATGTCCTACATTAAAATATACGAAAACTGGGAAATTCACAATGATATGGTTCCGAAAAAAAACAACATTCAAAAAATAAATTAATACCAAATTTATTGATATATGTGAAAGTTTAAATATATTACGAATTCAAAAAAAAAAAGTTTAATAAATTTAAATAACCGAAATATTAAGAGTATTGGAAATAAATTTTACTAACATTAATAAGGAGGTTAACATTAATTTCATATCGATTATATGCAACTGATTTCTAACCAATAATTTGGAATAATTATTCATAGCCTATTACATATTTTATTATTAAAAAAAAAAAAAAAAAATTTACAAATCCAGCCTCTCCGAAATAGTTAAGCAGCCCGAGATAGGCTGAAAATATAAAAAAACACATTAAAATTCAAAAATTCCACCGAGAAAGAGGTTAATTCCGTTCGGCGGTTGATAGTAATTTAAAATAAATAAATCAACACGAGGAGAGGGAGTTGACCGCCCACCAGTTGAATTTATTTCCCGGCGAAAATAATTTGTTGCGAATTATAAAAACTTAGTTGCAAAATATCGATTCTGTTTTGAAGTCGATATTATGATTTGATAATATAAAATATTACAACTTACAAGATATCGCACATATCACGTATAAACAAATGACAAACACCTCAAGGTTTGGTAGTTAGATTATGCAGGTGACGAAAAAATAAATAAAATAAAAAATAATATAACGTTGAATATTGTTTTTTAGAAGTTTTACTATTTGAACGGATCGTGGGTTCTCGGTTACCTAGTTAGAGGATATTTTGCACCAGGAGGGTCAACTTTGCACCAAAATAATTTTTTGTAAGGCACAACTCCGGAATTAATTGAAATATGGATACGATTACAAAAATAATCTTGTTTCTAACTTCCTTACGAACGTTTAGAACCGTTTTTGTTATTAATTTCAATTATTCTCTGGAAAATGTAAGACCGTGATTAGAAGCGTTATTATTCGTGCAAAAACGTACTTGAAACAAATTAGCCAAGTTCACACCGAAAACAAATATAACAACAGATAAATTATTATTTATAATATTATACGTGTTGTGAGGAAAAAGAATACATCGAGTTTTACAATGATTTTTGCGTTATTACTGTGTTTAATTCTTCATTTGTTAAAAAAAAAAAAAAAAAAAATTTACCTTATTTTTCAATAACTTTGCACCACATGAATAATGGTGCAAAGATTTTATTTTTTTGCGATTCGATTGTTATTGATCTTTATATAATTTTTCAGAATGCCAAACGATTATAGAAGGGTGGTGGGCTCTAAGAATTATCGAAATCATACTGATAATTAAATAAATAAAAGAATTACCCAAAGAGAGGCAGAAAAACTGTACAAAATACCACAGCGTACACTTAATTATAAATTTAAAAAGAAACATGATAATAATTATTGGGTTGATGATATTATTTGTTGTGTTTTCCTTTGTAAATTTTGTTTTTTTCTAACATACCTAGGTGTATCTAGTCACTTTAGAAACTGAAAAAAGGTTTGTCATAAAATTTAACTAATGAAATACTATTTTTGTTAGTTTTGCTTTTATTATTATTTTTTTTTTTTTTTTATACATATGTGTCCTTGAAGACTGATCAAAATATTGTGATATAATTAGTCAGATTTATTATTATAATATATATATATATATATGTATATATACGTATAGATCGAAAAAATGAATTATACGATTATATTATACAAAGCAATACTTAGTATTTTTTTTTTTTTTTCATGTTCAAATTAGCCATATAACATAAGTATCTCCTGAGGTTATCATTTATTGTATATTACTTTGCACCAGAAATGAATAGCTATGGAATTTCAAGGTAAATGTGTTAGTGGTGCAAAGTCACCCAAATAAATGTATAACTTTGCACCAAAATTAAAAAAAAAAAAAAGAAAAAAAAGTTGATTCATTTTTTAAGTTAATTAAATTTAAGCTGCTGGGGCGTATTCCTTATTTATATATATATCTAGAAGGCTGTGTGCAATTTGTAACATTTTATCATTATTATTTGAGTCGCAATGTGTGTTTAATGTTGAAACAACAAGAAATTTGGCGCAAAGTATCCTCATTTTACGGTATGTTGGGCTTGGGAGCTCTATACTCGGGGACTTGGAACTGAAGGTCCGTGGGCGCGGACTTGGGGACTGTGGGCTTGATGGACTTGAAAGCGGGGTACAAGCCCTGTTGGACCACTTGAACATGACTGGATTCATTGTGTCTCATCCTGTCTTCCATCTCCGACACCCGTTTCGTTATGGCGCTAGACTTCGGATTTCTGGGCAAAAACGTTATTCTCCCGTTGGGTATTTTTGTAATCAACCTACTGCTGGATATCTTTTCTACGGCAACTTGTAACAGATTTTTATCTGAAACGCGTAACAACAATAATATGGATTATTTCCGTGGATTCAACACTGCGCACGAGATTACGGCGGTATACAGTACTTCCCCTGGCTGACGAGAAAATTCGAAAAATCGAATTGTAGTGATACCAACATTGAAAACCAAAAGTTGCAACAATAAGATTAAAAAAAAAAAAAAAACCGCTGCACGGACTCCAAAAATTATTACGGGGGGGGTTATCAAGCCGAAATGTCTCCACGTTGCACAACAAGCCTAGGGATATTTTTGATTTGCGGAGCGAAGCGGAGTCGACCAAACGCCCGGTGAACTGACCTACGCCATGATAACATGTTACTTTAGCTACCTCGTCAGGATTGTCCATACCACAGATAAACTATATGTGAAGGATATTTTATGATAAGCCAGCCATACTTTAGGAACAGGACGTGTCTTACTTTAGGAACAAAATTCCTTTTACCGCTTTTTTTAATAATTTCGCTGTTGGTATTGACGAAAATTCGAGGTGTGATAAGACCATTCTTATCAGCTGGGGGAAGTACTATACCCATCCCACGAGATTTTACACTTCACTTACCAAATTGGTTAAATTTCAATCGCTTGTCGAACCCATACACTTCTCGCATATTATCCCACATATATTTACTCAGTACAACAATATATTCGACATCATTCATTAATTCCCCAAAACCGAGTAAAACGTGAACGTAATATAAACGATTGCCAGAATTTTTATTCAGATCAATAACCATCGACAACCCTGTGGGATATTTGAAATAATATGCGCGTTAGGATCAATAATATTATTGTTGAAAACATTATAGGGCTAACCTAGGGTCGCCAGACGTCCCGTATAATACGGGAACGTCCCGTATTTCAACTAGAGGATGTCGAAATGCCCCGTTTTTCAAAAAAATTACCAATACATCCCATCCCTTTGACTCTTAGGATATCAATGAATATTACAAAAGATAATATCCATTCTTCTGAGTTCTGATAAATATGATAGACCTGCATGATCAGGGAATTCAACAATCAATTAATTTTGTAAAGTTAAAATATATTATATAATCATATTTTTATAAAATTAATGTGATATTTGTTTTATAATAATTTCATTCCTATTGCATAATGGTTATTGTCTAAAGAATACAAAGACATTTTTTTTTTTTTTATTATTTTATCAAGTTTAAAAACGTCATGTTTATACTTTATTTAGTGTACGTTCATATTAACATAATATTCTGTTGAAATATTATTCAAAAATTGTAGAAAAACTTAAATATAGAAATTAACTAAAAACATTTTCATGAAAAAAAAAAAATCAACTGTTGAAATGGGGGTGGGAGATAAAATTCATTTTTTGTATATCCCGTATTTTTAATTTTGAAATCTGGCAACCCTAGGCTAACCTAGTGGTCAGCAAACAGAGTGGTTCGTGAGCTGTTTGAGAGTGACTGTACCAAAATTTTATGGTAGACGTCAAGAGTCTCATCAAAACGAATTTATTAATCGTATGTTACAAAAACGAAATTTTTTCCTACGTTCGAATAAAATTTAAAGAAAAAAAAACGCCTTTAAAACTTCTTTTCCGATTCAAAATTTAAGAAAATCATTGTAGTATTGATAGACAATAATGATATGACGAATATTTATGTGAAAATCATTTATTTTTTGTGATTTTATTTTTTCAAAACACGTTTTTCTCAATCAATTTTTTTTTTCTTGTTCTCAATGTACTATGTAAGACATTATTTACTTATTTATAAATAAATACAATTATTATTATGTAGTAACTAGTAATAACTGAAGTTCTGCATAGAATCGTGTTGTTGATTCAATCGTTTCTTTAATATTCAACATTACCACAAGAGTAATCCGCCCTAGGTGTAATTTTAGAGGTAAAACTAACGAATTTCGTCGAAATTCCAACTTCAAACGGGTATTTTTGAGATTTTTTCAGGTCAATTAGACATATATATGTCAGTGAGAGCATACTAAAATTTCAAGTCTTTATATCAAAAATCAAAAAAATTTTTATATAAAAACAAACAAAAAATGAGAAATTTCCGAAATTTTCAAAATGCTGTATTTAAAACAAAATTTAAAAAATCTTTTTGAAATTTTCATTGAATGTTTTCGTAACTAATTTTAGTGGTTGGCGAAAATTTCAAGTCCCTATAGCTGTATTATTTTAGAAGTTATGTCAAAAAGTAATTTTCAATTTTACGGAAATTTCGGTAATTGCGTATTTTGCCGTTTTTCGTCAATTTTTCGACATTTTTTCCCCGTTTTTGGAAAGAGTATTGAAAATTTGGAAAAACAACCTCTTCAAAACACTATCTGGATACGATTCCGATTCTATAAAGATAATGATCGAAACTTTCAGACAAGTATTTCTATACGAAAAAGTGTTACTAGAAAAATAACAAAAAATAAAGCCGGACATACTTCGCACGACGGGTGGGATTCTCTCGACGGGTGTATTGAATTATAAAGAAACGATGAATCATTTCTTCAATAAAACGATTCTGAACGAGGGAAATTAAGTAATATACAAAAATAAATGAGAAAAAAAAATATCCAAAATTTTTTTTTCACATTTTCAAAATTTTCTTGCGCCAAAATCTTTCTTATATGATTTTCTATCTATGTTTGAATTTTCATATAGTTCGGAACAAAAATTTTGGTTAGTTTTTTCCAAAAAAAAAAAAAAAAAAAAAACTGATTAATTTAAAAAATTAAAAAAATTACCTCTCTAAAGTACAATCTAGAGACAAATCCGGTTTTAAAAAGTTATTGATTGAAACTTTTGGATAAGTATTTCCATACGAAAAGTTGTACACAGGAAAAAAAAATAATAATAAATATCATTGTAAAAACACAAGCATTTTCACTTCGTTTTTAGAATCTAAAACACACAGATTTGTAAAACCAATATACATTCCTCACTGTCGCTCAGAATCTAAAATCCTGGGAACCAATAATAAATTAATTATTATACTAACCCGATACTTGTATGAATTCGTCACGGAGTGTTTCTTCGTTGTAATGCCAAAAGGCTCTTTCAATTATTTTCCTAATGTTTGATCCGAGCATATTAACACTACCCATGACGATTGGGTCTGGCAATACTTTTGATAACTGATCCTCAGTAATTGAACCTAAAACGCACACGCACATTTATTAATAAATACAATCCAAACATTTATTATAATATGTTGTTCCAATGAAGTTTAAAAAAAGCCGGACATACTTTATATGTCCGGTATAACTTTATAATTATAAAGTTAAACTGTTAATTTGAGAATTATTACTTTTTAAGTAAATACTTTACTTTTTTTTTTTTTATCTTATAAATAAAGAAGTGGAAAAAAAATTTAATGAAAAATTTTTTTTTCAAAATTGTCCAAAATTTTTTTTTCGAATTTTCAAAATTTTCTTGCGCCAAAATATTAATCATATTATCCGATACCTATATATCAATTTTCATAAAGTTTGGATAAAAAAATGATGGTTTCCGAGTCGTTTATGTCAAATTTTGAGTAGTTTTTTCCAAAATAATAATCGAAAAATTGAGAAATTCAAAAAATGACCTCTTTAAAGTAATATCTAGAGGAAAATCCGGTTTCAGAGAGGTACTGATCGAAATTTTTGGACAAGTATTTCTATACGAAAAAGTGTTAACAGAAAAAAAAAAATAAAAAAAAAAAAAAAAATAAATAAACATCATTGTAAAAACACTAGCTTCTTCGTTCCCCTCAGAATCTAAAACAATGAATTTTTAAAGTAAAATTTGTTTATCATAATAATTATTAATTTAAAAAAATTAAAGGAAATTAGCGTTTTGAAACTTAGAAAATGGTTTTTTTAATTATTTGTTTACTACTAAATAATCTTACGAACTATCTATGTTAAAGAATACATAACTAGCTACTATCTTACATTAATTGACAATAAAACAAATAAGATAATAATATATTATAGCCTATAGGTACTGTTTAGTTTAATACATATTTTATTTTTGAATACAGTTTAAAAAAAAAAAAGCCGGACATACTTCGCACGATGGGTGTACTTCGCACGACGGGTGGTATTCTCTTGACGGGCGTATTAAATTTTAAAGAAACGATAAATCATTTCTTCAGTAAAACGA
>JAIPRM010008974.1:2500-15292 GCA_025469315.1 Stegophylla sp. TES_Ste_2020
AAAAATAAAAAATCGGTATCTTTTAAATAAACATGTATTGTAGTACAATTTGAGTGATTTTGGTAAAAATTCAAATTTTTGATAAATTTTAAGCTAGTAACTGCATTAAAAATTCAATTTTTCTAAGTAGGTCACGTGAAAAGTCAAATCGCATCTAAATTTTGTGAAAAAGACATTTATATTATTTCTAAGATGATATTTTAAACCAATTTTATACTATGACACTTTATATACGTCAAATAACATAATATAATACCTTTTATGGCATTAAGAAGTCATTTTTTTTTTTTGTTGTTTTTCACAGTTTATTTATGCTTCTAACTTCTCTATAAATAAAGAAAAGGCAAAAAAGGTAATGGGAAAAAAACGTCCAAATTTTTTTTATTAATTTTCTTAAGTTAAAAAAAAGATAACTTCCGAGTCTTCTTTGTCCAATGTTGACTTATTCTTGTCAAATTTTGAGAAAACAATCGAGAATTTCGAAAAGTGATCTCTGTAAAGTATTATCACGGGGGAAATATGGTTTCAAAAAGTTGTTGGTTAAGACTTTCAGACAAGTACTTCGATACGAAAAAGTATTTACAAAAAAAATAAAAAAATAAAAAAAGGTTTTTTACATTTTTAAAATTTTCTTGCACCAAAATATTTCTCTCATTACCGTTTATCTATATTTAAATTTTCATAAAGTTTGGACGAAAAAAATTATAGTTTCTGTGTCTTTTTTTATCAAATTATAGGTAGTTTTCTCCTCCTCACCCCTTCTCCTCGCCTTTTTTCCTCCCCCAAAAATAATAATAATAATAAAAATTGAGAAATTCGAAAAATTACATCTCTAAAGTATCATCTAGATTAGATAGACTTAACGATTAAAGACAAACTCATTCGCCTGTTCAACGAATCCAATAGAAGAAAAATTAAAAATAGTTAATCGAGATTATTTAGCGAATACCAATGTTTGAATATTATCGAAATTGAATATTTTCACAAATTAAAATAACATTGATAACTAAGACCAGGAATTGGAATCAGATAAGCCTTTTTTTTTCAATGAAATCGATTAATTTTTAATTCAGCAAATTAGTTTCTAACAAAAGCTTTATCGTATCAAATTCGTTTAATTATTGGCCAAATAAATACATCTTCGCGAGCATTTAAAGTTTGTACGAACTTGTACTTTATAACTGTAATTCAGTAACTAACTATAAATATATATATATATTCTATGAAAACCTTACGAGTTATAACACTTTCAAATTATTTATCCAGAAGAATATTTTTTCAAACAATTCTAAAAACAAATATTAAAAGTGATAATAGAAGATATTATTAATTTTTGGTATCGTGACGATAATAGTCATGTTTAGAAAAAAAAAAAATTAATCACTTTGTTGTTTAATTTGGTAGTTTGTCCGTCGTGTTATTCCATAAATAATCTTCCGCATCGCGTTCGAGGTCGATTCGAATAAAAATACGGTACGTAACTATTTGTTTTTCGTCCACTCAACAGTTGTATATCCCATTATCAACTGAGAAAAAAGTGTTAGAAATAGAAATTACGGATTTTTTTTTGTCACATATTAAAAAAATTCTCTATGCAAATTATTCTTTATATTATTATTCACCCATGATTAGATTTTCATTAAGTTTAGATTGAAAAATAACATTTTAAAATCATTTTTGTCAAAATTTCGATAGTTTTTTTTCTAAATTTTGAAAAAACTATTAAGAATTTTGAAAAATAACCTGATTTGAGTACCATCTAGTGCCGAATTCTAATAAAAAAAAGTTTCTGGCCGAAACTTCTGGACAAATTGTTTATATGAAAAAGTGTCAACCAAAAAAACAAAAAAAATATAAATAATAATAATAATAATAGTAATAGTAATAAAATATATATAAAAAAACTGCTTCATTGTAAAAACATTGGCTTCGTCACTCCATTCAGAATGTAAAAAAAAAATCATCATTAAGTATGATTTTACTAGACAAATATAATTAGTTAAGATAAAACTTTTATTTGTCTCAGATATTATGAAAGATAATTATTTCTTAAATTAACTTAATGAGATGTTAAAAGATAGTTAATTATTTACCTGAATAATCTGCTCAACATTGGCCATAAATCACAATTATTATCAATATTAATTAAGTATAATTCAATGGTTCGCCATTAGTTTAGCCCAAATCGTTTAAAAAACTTTCATCGTGAGATATTTCCTCGAGACAGATTTGAAATTTGAATATGGTAACATTTCGATCAGAATTTCAACGGTGTTCGCGATGAAAAATAACGTCCAATTACGCGGAGACGAGTTTAATAAATTTATTACATTATATTAATACTATATTAACGAGGACTGGTCGTGTTTTTTTTTTTTTTTTTTATATACGTTTAAGTATCAATTGATTTTTTTTTTTTATAAATTAAAAATCATTACCTTGTTCCGTTTCGATCGGTTATCGTTCGATTTTCAATAATTTTAATCAGTCAATAAAATTAATAGCCTTCTCGAAAATTTTTCGAATCGAATAAAAACCAAAACGATATTTAAACGAATGTCGTTAACCCGAACACACACACGCGTGGTTTTCGATGCCACTTTTATATCTCTCACTTACACCGGTATAAAAGACCTGTTGAAATTCATTTTTTTTTTTTTTTTTTTTTTTTTCAGTAGCACTAGCACTAAGCAAAGCGTAATCGGTTTTCAAATATTTTGTTTACATTTCTATAATTTTGATATTAATTAGAGTATATTTTGTTATTGTGGAGGACAGTATTTGGTGAAAGAAGAAACTGATATTAAAAGCGTTTTAGTGTTCAAAATTCCGGACAGGTTTCTTATTATATAATTAACATTATGACCATGAAATTAGTTTCGTGCACGAAGAGCAAACTTATGTATAGTTTTTCAGCCATTTGATCTATCAAAAAGTGAACGTCAACTGATTTTTTTTTGTAAATATACTGTTGATGTGATTTGCCTCAAGTACAGTTAGAAAATTTTAAGGACTAAGGAATAAGGTGTGGTAAGGCCTGACCAACCGTCAAATTTTTTCCCATACATACTTACACCAAGATTTAAACGTTCATATCGAAATCTCACAGTCACAAAACAATTATTGTGATAGTGATAGGAGCAATTCTTTTTTCTAGGGGAGCTGGAAGAGCCATACAGCATTCAGACGTATCTATTTTTCAATGACATACTCGATGATGGGGGATACGATACTTGTGTGATATACACAGTATAATATATTATTATAATAATAAGCTCGAAGATACATTATATCACATATAATAAAATGAACGGTGATAATAATAGGACGTCGGTCGTCGTAGTATCGCAGTGTATAAAATTTCAGTGTTATTCGTTTTATCGAGCGCGCGTCCTGCACACACAACCACTTTAGGAATCCTTTTATTATTACGTAACACACGCACTATATTATTCCATAGTATAGCAGTATATTGTAATAGGTATACACACACACGAATACACACACACACATATATATATATATATATATATAGGGTTTCCTAGTACGATTTAACACATGCATACAGTAACTGTTCTACAATAATTTTTTTATTATTTTTTTAGTTATCATTACACCATTACGCTACAGCAATAACGTATTTATTTATTTATTTATTTTTTTTTTTTTTTGGGGGGGGGGTGAGCTAAGTTTTAAAATTTTAAAATTTTTACTACTATTTTAGTAAAAGTTCAAAATAACTATTTGCTTGAGTCTGGTTTTTAGAAAAATATTGTTGGTCCTATTATATATAACATTATTGATTGAAAATTTCGAAAAATTATCTCTTTGAAATATTGTCTAGAGGTAAATCCGGTTACGAAATAATTGTCTGGTCAATGTAGTGTCAAGTAGTGTTTTCGTACGATAAATAGTTTACAAAGAAAAAATAAAATAAAAAAGAAACATCATTGTATGACCACTAGCTTCTACGCTTCACTCATAATATAAATGTTAAAAGTCATTAATAGGACAAATAAGTAATTTGCATTTGTCAAATCGTACTGGAACACCCTGTATATGTATTTGTGTAATATAGAAATGTATATCGTCGTCACACGCGACCGTGTTTTCTTTAAGAAATGTGAGTATATTATATTTTTATTATTATTATTTTTATATACTATACGCTTTAGAGCGCCGTACACTATGTACACGCAGTGGCGCCCCCCTCCCACAACACGGCACACACACACACACACACATACGCGCGTGCGAACCCCAGTTCACGTGTTATAGTCCAACAGGTATCGTGTTTACACGTTGCCCAATAATGATAATTATTAACAATGCTAAAGGATTTTGAAAAACAGAAAAAAAAAATTTTTCCCCGCTTTTACTTCCTTTATATAAGTTTACAACGTCGTATTACACTAGCACGCCACCACTCATTAGGATTTTATCGAACACGCGCGTACACTCACACACATGATGTACGTATCACGCTTCAATAGTAAATTATGATTATCGTGCCAACGGGTAAGTGTATTATTATTATTATTATTATTGTGCGTTTAATACGTTTTTATTATATTATACATCGTGTCGGAGCTTGAGTTTACGAAAACAAAAAAAAAATTAAATGATAATTTGAATTTCGGGACGTGCCCGTCTCCTCCTCCTGTTACGATATAATACGCTCGCAGCTCAACGAATTTATATTTTTCGTGTCTTTTTTTTTCCTTTTCATCTTCGTCAATCTTGCGTCCACTTCTATAGTATCACCGACAACACGTGTATTTATTTATTTACATATTATTTAATTATAAATACATATTATTATATATGTATAAACGGACGTAAGTCCTTTACAACATGTTTATATAAATGAACAAGCACAACAATAATACTGAACTATTATTTACGCAGTAAGATGACATAAGAACAACAAAATTAGAAACTAAGATATATAATATAATTGTTAAGTTACATATTATGTAGACAAAGAGAACGTATAAGGTAAATAATAGCAAAGAAAGATGTATATTATTATTACATACTGTTTTATGCTAGTTGCGGTCAAAACGGAAGGTGACGAGGGGATGAGGTAGATCCTCTCCCCCCCAAAAAAAAAAAAACATTTTTCAAAACCTATGATATTATAATAACATTAAGGTGATCATATTTATAAATATAAAAAACGTGACAAATAATATTTCCTGGACTCTGAAAGAATATTTCATAAAATAATTGGTAACTTTTCAGAGTAATAATTACAATAACAAGGAGATAACTTTACTTTAGTTCACTGAATATTTTAAAAACACTCCTTATTTGTTGCTAACTTTACTTTTGTGGTGACTTGGAAAAAAATTGGTCTATCACTTAGCTGATTTGTGTTGGGTTAATGTGATTCTCTTATATTATTCTGCATTGTGTCATATTTTTAAATTTTTAAACTTTTAAAATTGTTGATTGTGTTGAAATTCATGGGAAATCATCACAGGAATATATATATACATATATTTTAAAAGTATCATCGTTATGATTGTGGAGACAATTAGTCGATTATTTCCTTTAGTACTTACATAATATAATATTTTTTCTATTACTACACATTAGTTCCTGGATTTTCCCATACATTTTAAATGGTATTGAGATTTTTAAAATCATTTCTTGTTCCTGTCCTAATAGCACCACTAAATTTAATACTAGTCAACTGTTTTCCCAAATTGAAATAATTTTGTGAGATGCATTGATGCATGGTAAAAACTTCTATTAAATGAAACGAAAATATAATAAGTTTTTTTTTTTTACTACTATTTTAAGCATCGAAAAATATTGAATTGAGTCCCTCGAATATTTTTGATTTGTTGGAATTTAGTCCTTCGGCCTATCAGCGAATTGAATTGAATTTATTTTATTTTATATATTAAATTCATTTATTTCACTCAGGAAAAACAAATCTTTTTTCTCTTATCGAAACTCTTCGCGAGAAAATGCTACAAAAACCAACAAAACAACATAGGAAAAAGAACAATTTTTAAGTGAGCAGATAATGAAATATCAAAATAAAGAACGGTAACGATAATATACGTGTTTTAATGACAGTTCCGCGTGTAAATCGGCTGCTGCTCCGCGTAACGTGAAACGTGAAACTTACGACCGGAAGCTTACCTACGTTTTTTTTATTTATTTATTTATTTTTTTTTTTGGTAGTAATTACATTTTTACTTTTAATATAATTTTTCCCGCCGTCGAGAAAGGGTTCGAAATCAACAATATTAATTAGTGCTGTTTCGAAATTATTTTCAATTTTTTATTCAGAACGAAACTTATGTTAACCGACACGCGAACAATGATTAAAGCAAAAACAAAAAAAAAGATATATAAGTATAATACATATTCTCCGTGTTTTGTTTGCAGGTATTTTTTTTTTCCTTCTTTTTCACCGTTATAATGAAAAACGTTATAAATATTTTCGTAACTATTCGTATAAAAATTTATGCTAATAGAGCACTGGGAATTACGTCATAATGTATACGTAGGTAGAGGTACACGTGGTTTGAGAATATTTTACGGAATTTTTAGGGAATATATTTATTTGAAAAAACGAAAAAAACTTAATGGACGACCTGAATTATTTATGAGCAACAATTATTAATGAGCTTTGTTTATTTTCTTTTTACCGTCGCGCGCGCGTATATTTAAAACTTTTATGCTACGGGGGTAGAAAAACAAACGAAAAACAAAAAAACAAAAACGGCAATCATCTAATTAAAACATGAAATAATTATATTCCGGGTTTGTGTACACTGAAAAGACAGAGAGAGAAAGAGAGAGAGAGAGAGAGAGAGAAAGAGACAGAGAGAAAGGGAGAAAGAGATAGACGTGTCGTAGGAATTCCGGAGGATTTGCCCAGGATACAACATCAATTACAAACCGAATCGAAACGTCCCCGGCGTGCCGGCGAATAAATTAATCCTCGCGAATTAAACGCTTTCAGATTGGCATATAGGGGCCGCCACCACCGCCGCCGCCATCACAGCAGCTGCAAACGTATATACCCGCGGAGAGATGTAATTTTTTCGGTAAGCTCCGAATTAAAAGTTTTATTCCGTTCCCACCGGATATACCGCCGCCTCCGCGTGTGTGAAAACGTGAAATCACAGTCACGCGCATGCTTGCACACACACACACACACACACGTGCAATTAAGTGGGTATAAAATATTTAAATCGCGACTCGATTCCGTAACGATCCGCACAACAATTGTAATAATATTACTTATTCGAATTTGTTGGCTCGTTAATATTCATATCGAATTATATTTTATCGTGCAATGCGCGTAACGGTGGTGTGTAAAGTGGCTTCCTCTTAGGTACGAGCGTAGGAACTAGAGCTTAAAGAGGAGGAGAGGAAATCGTATGACCGTGAAGTAATTGCCGCCCCACGTTCACCTCATACCGCGACGTCAATATTTTTAGTAGCAAGTTAATAGAAAATAATTATTGCCAATCGGTTTTTGAAATTTCCAAATCGCGTGCTAGAGCACAACAGGAAACTAAAGAACTGGGTGGAGGATTTTGTCGGATTCTTCTTAAATCAACGTCAATAGTATGCAAATTACTTGCAACTAAGTGCAATTTTGTTTTGAGAATTTACAAATAAAAATTCTGTTTTTGGACGAATTTTTAGAATATACGCAAATCGAAATTGTAACTAGGCGAATTTTTTTTCAAAATTGCCATCAGCCCCTCACCCCACTTTGTTCAATCCAAAAACCAATTTGTAATCTAAGTGTACCATCTAGAGCCCGGACTCTGATTAAAAAAGTCACTATGACAATCTTTTGGACTAGTGTTTCTATACGAAAAAATTTTCACAAAATGGAATGAAAATAAATAAATGAAATAGACATCATCGAGTAAAAATCATAAGGTTCTTTTTGTTCCATTCAGGATTTAAAACTATTTTTTTACTTAAATCATTATAATTAAGTTATTTTATATTTGATGATAATATGCAAAAATAAGTGTAATTTAAACGAGTCGAATGGTGAACAGAATATTTTCAGTTTTAGTATCTTCAGATCAACTCTATATTATAATAATATGATATTTTATATTGTAGAATAATTTCTAATATTATCGTATGCCGTAGCACAATTGAATCGCTTATTTCAGAAACCCTCTAAATCCACTTTTTCACTTTTTGAGATAATCAATAAAAACTGTCATGGATTTAAAAGAGAAAAACTCTCAAACATACATGACTACTTACTCTTTCAGATATTAGTGTAATTTTAGTTAAATAACTTACTAATAGAGGAAGTGGAAAAATATTTTTGAATTTGCACATGCAAAATATTATTTTCGTCGTTTGGGGGGTTTCTGAAATAAATGATTCAATTATTTTTGTACCTATTTATTTATTAAATCTAGGGTCTGCCCTAACGTTTTCACCACGGAGGGGGGGGGCCTACAGCCCCCCCACCTATGGGACATTCCCAGGTAAGATCCGCCACTGTCTACATCACAATTGTTATTATACTATGTCACGTGGCAAAAGAATAATAGTAAAATAAATATACCCGTACTGTTTGAGGGAACAGGTAGAATTGTATCATTATCGTTTGAACAAAACGTAGCGATAACAATTTTCCGGAATGTGTACACAGACCTGCAGGATGTTGATACACCGGGGCCGTGATGGCCGGATAAGAATAATAATAACGTTTTATTATATTATGGGTAGCGAAGATTTTTAGTTGTCAGCAGCTGATATGAAACAGACAAATCCGTTTCCGTACAGAGATTAACGTTGAACTTTATGACATTCATATTATCAGAGCTTTGTGTTTGAGCGCGCGACTTCCTGACGAGTAATATCGCGGCAGCGTCGCGAAGTGTTTTAAACGATATATTATTACGTTTTGTACGAGTGGTTTTTATGTTTTATTCATTGTTGTTTGTTTTGAGTATTAAGATTTTAACCGACGAGGGTTTTTTGTTTGAAGTTTGTACTAAATTTATTTGAGAATACAATATATATTATTATCACATGTATATGAAAAATTTACGGTTTTATTAATTTAACCCAGAAAGCAAAGCTTGTGGTGGGCTAAATGAGCTACAATCATAGAACGATGTTAAGTGAATGAAATATAATATTACGAGTTGACATATTATATCACTAAAACTAAGTTTTACAGATCCAAAAAAAATATTCAGATTTACCACCATCCCTTTTATACTCATGACTGTGGGTGACATCAATTAATAATGTCACCAAAATTCGGAAATTATATTTGGTTTAAATGTGAAAAATTATATTTCTGGAGTTGCAAATTTATTTTAAATAGTGCGTTTTAAAAAGCTAATGGTTTTTTATGATATTTATAAATCAGTAATGTTGAATTTTCTCTCTTTTTTTGTGTCTCGTTTTATATTTTTAGAAATATGGTTATCTTCGTTTAAGCAATATAAATAATAATAAATTAATAAAACTAGATTAAATAAAAAAATAAACCTTTTAAAACGCGTGTGTTGTTTTATTTTGAATGATGTTTTTTTGAAACACTGGTCACGAGTTCTCAAACCGCAAAATCTGGTCGAAATCGTTCAAGGCGTCGTGAGTCACGTATTGAAACGTACCTGGCATGCCAATATTCATCGCACAGAAATCTAAACGAAAGGATTCGACTCTAAATTTGACAATAGTTTAAAAATTAAAAAAAAAAAAAACAATGTCAGGCCGTTCAATCGGATAGTATTATTATACAGTACAAATATGAAATTCACGTGTGATATTGAACGCGAGACCGAACGTACTGGTGGTCAACCAAAAAAATATGTGAAACTCGTACATATTTTATTTTTTCATAGAAACTCTCTTCACGTATTTTGCTTACAACTGAAAAGATTTTTTTTCACTCTTACTACTATAGCTCGTGACATATAAAATTAAACGATATTAATTATCACTATACTAGTTTCCGACCGGGTGGGGGGGGGGAAGATACTGCACGGAGGGAATTCTGTGATGATGAATCAACTGAAATTTCGAAAAAATTGTCTCCATAAAATACCGTCTATAGCCAATAATTTCTGATTTATAAAGTTTCAGGATGAGAATTTTGGATGCGATTAACCGTTCGAAAAAGTACTTCTAGAAAAATGAAAAAAATTACACCATTAGGGCTGTTTTGTTCCACCACTGAGTAAACTAAACGGATTTTTCGACGAAGTTCTAATTTTTCCAACAAACTATTTGTATCGTCTCGAATTTTTACTCATCCGCCACGCGACTTATTAGCTATTATATAGCGTCCCTTTGGACGTAAAGTCAAAAATATGTATATAAGTCTTACAATAGTTGACCCATTGGCATTTAGACGTGTTCGAGGGAATAGTAAGGCGTGCAAACGCGTTACTTTGGCGAGCACAGTCTCGGTTAATGTCGTAGGGTGGCCATACGTTCTGTTTTACATACAGGATTGTCCTCATTAATTCGTCGCTCAATGTCGTTGTACTGACTCCTGTGAAACTTCCTATACAGAACGCCTTTTGTCCTGTTTTTCATGTCATTTTTTTTTTCGAGTATTTTGAAAATCATAAATTTAAATTGCATGTATTAATATAATAATTGTTATCATATAAATTAGCATTATTTTGTAATTTTGAATATTTTCCGTCACGAAATTACCAACACGGCAACATTGAATTTCGTTTTCACTCGAATTCACCGAAATACTAATTGAAATGCTGCAATATTATTTACTCTGGGTATCGAATTCTGCCATGGGAATACAGTCGTTTAATCTCTGTACATTTTGTCTAAATCGATTATGGCCGTTCGCGTGCGGGTACACGTATGGCTACTCAGTTTCTCGCAGTATATCTAGTTAGTATTTATCACGTGTTGTCCGCGCGTGTTTACACCCCGTTCGACCGAACAGATACACCACGTACCTCGCGAACGTCGTCAATTTAAACGTATTGAATCCAGAAGCGTGCTCGGAAATTTTCAAACGGCATAGTCGCGCGCACCGTGTGCACCACACACCACTCCCGGATTATCTGAAAATAAAAACAAAAACCGTCGTTATTCATTGCCGCTCTCGGGTGGGATACTTTTAGTGGACAGTGGGTTGAATTCGGAAAAAAAAAAAAAAATCTATAAATCGATTCACATTAATACTCAACAATAATTGTCAGTTTAATAAAAATAATGTATGATATAAAAAATTGAGAACAGAAAAAAAATTTATAAAAGAAAAAAAAGATTTTGATAAATTCTCTATAATCGCTCATCAATAAATTTCTATACCATCATCTGAGTACAGTTTTACTCCATTTTTAGCACTGTCACGCGGGCGTATGATTTATATCCATTAATTCTATAATCTATAGTTATATAAAACCATTGATTTAATGAAGTTCAGTGTTCGGTGTCAGTTTTCTTTCAAATTAATTCATGAATGAATAGGGTACTTATACAGAAATACTTCTTCGTCTGTTTTGTTTTTATTGAGATACCTATTTCTTTTTTTCTCTCTTGATTTTCACAGAAAAAGATGTCTAAAAACATTTTTTGATTGTTTTTTAAAAAAAAAAAAAAGTAAAATTAACTGTTTACTCTATCGTTTTTGTACAAAAATTTTGTTTTAATTTTTGAATAGTATTTTGTTTAATGGTGGTTTTCGAAAAACGTTTTTTATCTGTCACAAAATTAAACTGTACGAAAACACACTCTTAATTCTGCAGCTCTATCATTTTGATATTTACGTACAAATTTATATAAAAAATAAAATGTGAACAAGTATATAAAAAAAAAATGATTATTAAGAAATTTTTATTTATTTAATTTGATTTTCTTTTTTCGATTCTTTTTGGTTCCCAAAAGATTGGCCGTTCACTCAAAGGAGATAAAAATTTTCCACCCCGGTGCAATTGCGGCCCTTCATTGCGGCTCTGTTTACGTAATGAAACGGGAAAATATTATTTGCTATAACAAAATTTAATATATCAATACCGCTGTGGACCCACGAAACGGCTGAGTTCACTTGAAAATTCATTACCTACACACACACACACACACACACACACACAGCGTTACGCGACGGTAAATAAACTTTTATAACGAAAAAAATTTTAATAAATCAATAAAAATTTTATTGTTCGCTCGTTTAATCCGACGTGTGTGCGTGTGTATAATATTTGTAGGTTAGTAATATATATTATTTGAATCCGTTTTTAACAACGTAAAAATCGGCGGGACGTAGCATGTAGTATTTACCCAGCTCGGGCCAATATTATATTATAACGCTACGGGACGGGTATATCGTTACGAAATTCCGTTTTAAAAATCATTTCGAATTATTAAACTTTAATAATCGTCTGTACGATAAAGGATATTTTTTTGTAAAAGAACGTAATACGTATATATATATATGTGTGTGTGTGTGTGTGTAAACTCTCCCGGGTCAATGTTACATGTCTACCTGAAAAACCTAAAAGACTTTCAAACACTGGTATGCATAAAAATGCTGAGTACCGATAAACCAAATAAAAATAAAAATTAAATGATAATTTGAATTTCGGGACGTGCCCGTCTCCTCCTCCTGTTACGATATAATACGCTCGCAGCTCAACGAATTTATATTTTTCGTGTCTTTTTTTTCCTTTTCATCTTCGTCAATCTTGCGTCCACTTCTATAGTAACACCGACAACACGTGTATTTATTTATTTACATATTATTTAATTATAAATACATATTATTATATATGTATAAACGGACGTAAGTCCTTT